>CATIWQ010011953.1:0-17367 GCA_949673415.1 Euphorbia schlechtendalii
AAAAAAGTAGTAATTTTTCAAAAAGTATTTCAACAAATTTTACAATCCTATAATTTAACCATATTATGTAAAAAATATTAATCAAAATGTGAGTATTATATAGAAATTATTTACAAACGACATGATGTACCCTTTGATGCATAGATGGCAAGATGAACTCACACGCATGCATCCACTCGAATATTTCCCTATCGTGTCCAAAGTCTAGAGGATGAACAATCGAGACCATATCTTCAATCCTAGTCATCAACACAAGCTCCTTCTTTCCCTCCGCCTCACAATCAGAACCTGAATACACATCTTTAACCATGTCCTCCTTGCTCTTGCCTTTGCCAGCCTTCTTGGCGGCTCTTTTCCTTCTTGTCCTCATCACTGGAGGTGGTTGAATGACCTCTTCTTTAACCAGTAGATTGGTTGCCGCATCTTCTATGTTGTTCCAAAAGCCCAAAGAACGTGACCCAAAGATCGAAGCGGTCTTTGAAGATCCTATCCGCTCCTCCATCTCAACATCTCGAGCTAGGGACCCCGTATCAAGCATAAGGTTAGCAAGTATGTTAGTCGTAACAGCTTTCAAAGGTTGAGATACATAATCTATGTTCCGCCTATAGAAACCGTCAAAGATATTGTTTGAACTACTCGACAAACTAGGGGACAATTCCATCACTACCTAGAAAATGGAAAACCATGTTACTATCCTAAAGGAATAACAAACTAATCGAGGCGCTGGATATGCAAAGGATCAATTGTACAAATACAAAAATTACGAACATTCCCGTTTTTAAAGATCAAATGACCAAAGTTGGTCAAAAACTAGTCAGAAAATGGCCAGAAAAAAGTGAAGAGAAAACAATACTCATTATTAGCCTAAAAATGAAAAGTAACAATAAGCATTTTGTTACAGCTTATGTTTGATCCGAAAAGCAAAAAGCAGAATAGAAGCGGACCCTCGTATACCAGAGGGGTCATAAGATTTAACAGATTATTAGTTGTGATATTTGTTGTGCTTTATCGGGCATCCACAAAATCATTCATGTTCAGCTTATGCATGCAGTTTCTATAACTATTAATTTTATGACATTGGTTTTGTGTCCGTAGCTCATATTTACAAAAAAATGTCATAATTTTCTGTCCATTGCTGTAGATTTTTTATAATCCATATTTGTAGAGTTGCTTGATTAATTAATAAGACATAACACTATAAATATGACACTATCTAAAAAAACACAAAAGGAAAAGAAAAATAAATCCTGTGTGCTGATTTGACATAAAAAATGAAAAACAAATTATTCATGCCAAGTTTTGCAAACAGCTTTGCACACAAAAAAAAATATTCTTAAAAATGTGCCTACACAACACATTTACTACACAACACATTAGATTCTATAGCAAAAATCCTTCCTCTTTTCATGATTATATGTGAATAGTACTGAGACAACACAAATCGAAATTAGATAATTGCAAAAATACAACAAAAAATCCTCAATCTCACACCAAGTGAAGTTGGCTATACGTATATGTATCCAAAATTCTAAAGAAAATTATAGAAAACATTTGCATGTAAACAATAATCGCAAAGGTGGTACGTTTTAGCTCTTATATAAAACCAAATCCAGATAGACCACAAATGAGCGCAATTGAATTTCAGAAACAATGCAATTATATGAAGCACAATTCTTGGGTAAAAAATTCATATAACAGAAAATGCAAATTCATAAGACATACAGTTCTTTACTTAAAAAACAAAACTATGATCACAACAGTTTAGATCTACCTTTACTAGTATCGTATAACCATATCCTCAACTAAAGAGACGTCTCTGTCCTCTTTATAAAGCTTCACTTCTCCACACCTATTCAATAGATGAACAAATATGATTAAACATATCTTTAGTTTATTCAAAGGTTCCAATTTATCATTTATCTACTTCAGTTAAGCCAGTTTCACATTTTCACAAAAAGTACCAATCTAGATAATACAACAATAAGATAGAATGTACGAAAAATATTGAGACTTTGAGTACCTTGAATAGACATTGAAAACCTCCACATTGTGTACTGAAAGAATATCATTCAGAGGAACTAGCGAAGGAATATGAGAAATTGCTTCAAGTTTGGAATCCACTCCTCGGACCTTCAAATATCTATATCCAATTTTTTTCAGGTCCTTGTAAATGAAAGCATTACTTTGAGAATTAAACATCAGCAATGCCCCATCCTTCATAAACAATATTGGTAAAAAAGAGCCACGAGGCCATTGTTGAATGCCAGGATACTTGGAAATCGAGAAAAGTGTAGACCAATTCTTTTCAGTACCATTATTTTTCAAGACCCAAAAACTGATCTCATCTTTTTTATCCTTGGAAATGCAAATTTCTCCCCTTAATGCTCCCATAGCAACTTTGTTACAGAGTCCAGAATATCTTGGCAGTGGCGACAAAACTGAATCAAATTGTTCAATGTCGATGTCAAAAAAAATCAATTTCATTGCAGACAGCCAATAAATACACCCGTTCAAGTAGGTCGGGAAGAGCTTGAAATACGAGAAAATGTGATTGCCCGTATTTTTCCATGATTCAGTACCAAGAACATGTACTTCAGCCACCATTTCAGGAGTACCATTGGCAGACTTATGACAAAATGTCCTAATCACTTTGTATTGATTAGTTGTACGACCGCAACCAAGACCACAAGCGATATTGTGCAACCCCAAATAATGACGTGGCATAGGATTTTTAGCCGTCCTATCCACGGGAAGGGTAATGAACTCGCCTGTAACAGGATTGCAAACAACTACAGGATCATTATCAGATGGATTGGACAAGCAAAGCAAGCCATTACATGAATTGACCACGTTATAGTTGTGATCCTTCATGTTCACCTTGATTCCCCTGTCACTTGATCTGCCACTTCCATTGATATCATCAAGTATGGCCTCCAAGTTCCTTAAAGGGAGTTTTAATTTGGTGTCGATGTCAACATTTATTTGACATATCTGACATCTCCGATTAGGAAACCTATGATCACACAAACTTAGCTTGCTTTCAAATTCAGCCTCATCAGGCTGCACAAGATAAAGCATCCTTGATGTGTTTGAAGCTTTGGAACTTCGGAGCAGTGGAGAAATCTGAGCTTGCTTAAAGTGAAGCTTTGCAAACTCCGGTTTCAAAGTTATATCATTCCACGTTTTGCACACGCATTTACATAGAATGATCATTTTCACTGTCAACCTCATAATAATGTTCTCCAGAATGTTATCTGGAAGATCAGAAAACGATGGACCAGAATACTGCATCTCACCAGGACTACCTTCTTTTACTTTGGATTTTCCTTTTGCACAGGCCGAGCTCCCAGTCATCATTTTCGGAAGTTAACGTCCTGAGAAGACAAAAAATGAAATTATCAGAATGCAGAATTAAATTGATTCTATAAACACTAAAAATATTGACATGTACTTTTTCTTTCTCTTTACTGAAACCTGAACAACCAAGTATTAATCTTATTTAGAAAAGAAAAAAAATCCTATAGTGAACAGAGAGATGAGAAGTTACAACTTCTAATTATGAATTGATTTTCAAAACCTAGATCTGAATCCACTTGAAATATTAATCAAAGAGAAGAGAGCTTATCTGTGAATGGATTGCTCTACAGACAACTATGGAGTAAAATGGGAGAGTTAAGGATGTCTAGAGTAATGTGCTAGGAAAGCTAAAAGCATTTAGATCTCTTACTGCCTAAGAAGATTGGTTTAACCAATTTAGACAATACATCTAAAAGAGATCATCGAAACCTAAATCAGAATCCACAAGAAATCTTTACGGAACAGAAGAGAGATTACCTAAAATTTTATCACTGATGTAAAAAACTGTTGTGTAATGAGACAGTGAAAGATGTACAGAGAAATGTAGATAAACACAAGAAACACTAAGGCGATTAGATTTTAAATCACCTTAGAAATTGCTGTAATCAAGTTAGGCAGTACATCGAAAAAAAAATTATCGACCTAAAGCAGAATCCACAAGAAACAGTTATGAAAGAAAAGATGGAATGCCAAAAATTTGATTGCCAATGTGGTAAAATGACACGGTGAAGTATGTCTAGAACAATGTAGATATCTGCTATGAACCCTAAAGGTGATTAGATCTCAAACTGCCTACGAAGATTGCTTTAATTAAGACCAGTGATCCATCGAAAAACACTTATCGAAATCTAAATCATAATCGACATGAAATCTTTAAGAAAGAGATTACCTTAAATTTGATCTGCGAAGACGAGGAAAACTGGAGTGAAATGAGACAATGAAGGATGTCTGGAGCAATGTAGATAGTGCGGCGGAAACCCTAAAGTGATGAGATTGCCTGAGGAAATCACCTTATATAGGCAAGCACATGATTTGAAAGCAAAGGGTATATAAGGACATTTATATATAAATATATAAAGATCATATATCAAAAAAAAATAATGGATTCACGGAAACTACATTTGTTAAGTGTATGCGAAATGAAAACTGTCGAAAAATTGTGCAAATAGTAACAAACTTACAATTTCTTTTCATAAAACCTCACTAATTTCCCTATATTTCTTTCCAATTCTTGTATCTTTCTTACTTAGTTAAGAGAATTAATTATCTCCGTGCTGCTTTTGACAAACTATCGACAACTACTACCCAATAATACTTGGGCCTATTATGAAGGTATATAGCAAAGGAGATATTGTTCTAGGCAAATGTGGGATACAGATTTCTATTCCGGTGGAAATGGGTTAAGCTTCTCCAACTGAACTGACAAATTAGCCTTTTTTGGGAAGTTTGAGTAGTGATCTATAATCTGTATACTTGAGGTTCTTTAATGAATTATTTAATGAAGGTGCCACTGAATTGGAATTGAATTGGTCAGAAGAACTACCACTTGCAAAACCCCCAATAAAGGTATAACCATTGACCATTGGTAGCCATAACAACTAGTCAAGTACAAAAATCATGTCAGTATCATACGAGTACAATTATCCCCACTTCATGCAGAGCATAGATTAGTCTAAGTGATTGCGCATATCAAAAGCATAGAATGACTCAGATTGAAAATTTAAACAACTGCCACTCTAAGAATAAATCAACCCAATAAAGAGCAAAAAAGTAGGCTTACCTGATCCCTGCAGATAAATTCGATGCAGGGCAAAATGGCACCTGGAACATCCAGGCGTGCCCTGTTGCACATTAGGGTCTTTCAAAAAAATGGCTAAAACACAAATATAAATACATAATATTATAAAGCATTGAGATCAAGCTCGACTAGCGTTAGATCACATTGAATGAAACCAAGCTCGGAATATATATAAAAAGTGATTCCCCAGTATATTTCATGATAGAGAATTGAGGAATTGCTTAAATTTTCTATAACACTCCACGGAAATTCAAAATATGTCGTGATAAAGCACGCCAAACTGAAACCAAGATCGGAAGACCTTCGAATTAAATTCTTGCGAGATTTGACGGGAAGAAAAGCCATTGTCTTTCCATGTTCTTCAGACAAACCCTTCTGTTTATGTAAGATCTGAAATTGAAGGACCTAATTTCATTCAAAGTAGAATAATTCATTCTTAAACGATATAACAAGGACAGGGCGACAAAGGAATTAATTCGGTTATTCAACAAAACAAACCGCAATTATATGGACAATACCAGATTAAATTGATATACGAAAGAAATTACATAAAAATGGCAGAAGCATGTATAGCAATTGCCAAGAAGTTGATGTGCTAGAGACGAAAAAATTACAGAAACTGATGGCTGCCTGAAGACTGATAATGCTTGGAACTTCAAGGGAAACATAGCTCGGAATATATTCAAGTCGACATCACTATGAATGAAAAAGATGAACAAAAATCAATACCGAAAAATCTGGTTTCTTCCACAACATATAAATGATGAAAATGATGAGCGATAATGGCAAGAAAATTCTCCTATACAAACCAAAGGCTGATAGAAGTTGAGGGACTAGACATCCCAAATAGGTTGACACTTCTATAAACCTCTCCATCCTCAAAGCCATGCTGTATGAACTCGAGAAGAGGTAAGAAAGTTACAGCTATAACAAGAAAAGATTGCTCAAGAAATCCAAAATGTCATCTAAATTAAAATGTAAAGTATATATTGTCTAAACCTTAATTGAGTATAATATATATAGCCAACATAAAAAAATGTTTCATTGACAGTAGTTGAAGTAAATTCAAATCCAGCCTAAATCGTGCACAAAAAACGAACAAACGATATTATTTAGCCCCTGTTCTTGTGAAAATTCTGATAATATGCTAGCAAATAAGTATGTCTGATCAAGGGAACTAAGTGTTGGCACCTAATTCTTTAAATCAATAACAACATACAATTCTCAGATATGCAGTTCTATTCACTTCTTCATTTATCATTGATAGAGCTCATTTTCCTCGTTTGAATAATAAACACATAATATACTGTTGAGAGCACGTGCCAATTGAAACACCTTTCGGCCTTGAGCAGATTCAACTCTGCACACCTTTTAAAGGTATTCATAAATTTGTTAAACTGAACACATTTAAGGAGTAAAGCATTTAAAGCATAACAAAGTGGCAAACATTAGCAATTACCTAAAGTTCACATTATGAACTTTCATAACATGTCAGGATAAAACATCTTTAAGGGAAACAAAGCTCGGAATATGAGTAAACAAAGCCCAGAACATGTATTTCAGCCACCTCAACTTTTTCATTGGTGAAACCATAGTAGTCAAGGGCACAAGGTGCACTCAAGGCGCAAGGGTGAGCCTGGAGCCTAGGCGCAAGGCGCAAAAAAGGTGCGTGCCTTGAACAAAAAGGCACACTGATAATAAGTTTAACAAAAAATTATAGGTATAGAAGATTAATATAATATAACTACTTAAAACAAAAATTAATAAAATATCACAAATTAAATAGTTCACCACATGAAAAAGTCATTAAAAATCTAAAGTTAAAGACTAATAATTATAGCAAGGAAAGAAATAAATTAAATTTTATTATAAAAGAATTTGAAATGAAAGATAATCAAATTTTGATAACATTTACATCAAAATAATATTAAAAGAAATGAAACGGATAAGGAATAGAAAATTTTCCATTACAATAAAAAAATTGGATAGGAAAAAGAATCAAATTTATAGTAAATAATATTAAAAGAAAAGGAAAGGGAATAGTTAAGGAAAACAAATTATTTTCATTTATTATTATGAAATATATGAATGGAAAGAGAATAAAATTAAATCACATTATAGCAAATAAAAAGGAATTAATAAAAACTAGGCAAAAATTTATGTCATTAATATTTTAAAGGAAAGAGATTTAAATTTGACATTTATAGCAAATAGAATTTGTAATTATATCTATTGGATTGTATAGTTAAGACTCCTATATATACTTATGCAATTTGTAGAGATTAGGGTAATTGAAATTGAATAAATGGGTGATACAGAGGTTTGAGATTTGGAGCTGAAATCCTCAGATGTTCTTTGGAACAATTCTCAAAATCATCTTGAACCTTGAGTTTTCAGTCACCGAATAAAGTTTTACTTTGATTTTTCTCTAACACCTATCTCTTCTACTTATATCTCGTCTTCAATCTCTCTATACCTCTTATTCACCGTTCTTCTCTTTTCTCAGAATCTATTTCTATCTTCATAATCATGTTGGGTTCCTAATGGGCTGTTTTTAGTAAGTTTTTATTCTAATATGCTGATGTGGGCTATATTTTATTGTATTTTGTATTTTATATGCTGATGTGGCAAAATTTATGGTGAAAAGGTGCTTAATTGACAAAACAGGGTGCCTTATTAGTAAAGGCTCACCAAGGCGAGCGCCTTGCGCCCAGACCAAGGCGAGCGCCTTGGATGCGCTTCTCATGATGGCGCGCCTCGCCTCTTTTTGTGGCGTTGACCTGGGCCTTGGAGCCTGAGGCGCGCTTTTGACTACTATGGATGCCACGTGTCAACTTCTGTTTGGTTTAACTTTTTAAATATGTCATTTTTCTTATGTTTTTTTTCCTCAAATAAGAAGATGACATGGGCATTCAAGGGGCAAATTGATTCACTTTTGCAAACAGGGACCTTTTCGAATTTCAGGGAGCAGTAGGCGAAATGAGAGAAGTGAGCTGATGATGCATTTGGCCGATAAAATATGGAAGAAAAGTACAACCTTGAATTCAACACCGAAGTGAGTAAGCGCGCTATGATGCATATTAAGCCCAACAAGTTTTCTCGCACAAAAGCCAGATGGCATGGACAACAAAGGGCAAGAAGGCCATTCAAGCCACCTTAATTCATTAGGGAGATCAATAGGACCGCCAATAATAAGAGCATTGCGAATCAATAATATTCGAAGTCTTCTCATTTTCACAAATGCTTCAGCACATAACCTTATCTCTTCACATTTAGGTAAGTCTAGCAATATACCTTCAATGTCATCAGTTCCCTAAGACACAAAAAAATAATATTATGTTTAGTGACAAACACTTAACTCACAAAAATAATAGTTCGTTTCCAAAGCTTAAAATGTGTAATAGAAGAAAATTGCTTACCATATTTCCTGTCAGGACCTCACAAACCTGTTCATGAAACCACAATCTGCTGCGGTTGTTAGGTTTGGTAGATTGCTGGAATACAACTTCCTTGCCCATATATTGAAGTAAATCGTGCATCTGTATCTTGTTGTTTTCCACATTTATCAAGTTCTTCTCAGCTAGAACTTGTAATCCAATCACTGGGTTGAAATCGCACGAATCCAGAATTTTCATCACTACATCTTTTTCCATCCCTTTGAAAAAACACGCGATGTCGAGGAAAATGGCCTTCTCATTATTGTCAAGGCCATCATAACTTATCTTAAGTATTTCATGTATCTCCCTTCTTGGGTTCCTTTCCAGCTTTGCTATTTCACTTTCCCATTCAGGCACCTTTCTTCCACACAAAAACGAGCCCAACACAACTAGAGCTATCGGCAGACCTTTAGCATAATTAACTACATTTTCCGAAAGCTTCAGATAATCCTCTGGAGGCTGTGAACTTTTAAAAGCATTCCAGCTAAAAAGAGCAAGAGCATCGCGAGCACATAATTCCTTAATTTTATGCACTCTTTTAACATCATGAAAAACAAGCAAATGCTCATCTCTAGTTGTAATGATGATTCTACTTCCTGAACCAAACCAATTCACTGCTGCTAATTTTTTCACTTGGTCCACATTATCCACGTCATCGATTACAATAAGAACCCTTTTATTGCATAATCTCTCCTTTATGCAATTGATTCCCCTGGAGAAGTTCCCCACCAGAATATTATTGTCACCTAATACCTCAAAGAGCATGGTTTCTTGTAGTTGAACAATGTGTTGCTCTGATGTTTTACGAACGTTTTCAAGGAAGCATTTTCCATCAAACTGATTGGCAATTCGGTTGTAAACGGCTTTGGCAATAGTTGTCTTGCCTATTCCGCCAGTTCCACATATTCCAACCATTCGAACATCTTTGAATCCAATGCTTAACAGAGAAATCACCTCTCGTACATGATATTCTAATCCGACTGGGTGTTCAGCAACATGCAGTAATGTGCGTTTCAACTTCATCGAGATGTTTTCGACAATAGTTTGAATAAATTTAGCTTCATTTCTAAAAAAATATTAACATCGTTAAGAAATGTATATTGAGAACTAAAACACTAAGCATAATGCGCACACATCACAACAGTTTTGGTTTTAACTCGCAACTTAATATAATCTATAAGTCAACAGTTTTGAGGTTTGTTCTTTCACCATCACTAAACATCTTTAATAGTATCATCAGAGTCACTCTCACTTCTAATCTATTAAAATCTTTCACCAACATTACAAATCAGTAGAAATTTTGACTTGCCAAAACAGCACCACATCAATTCCATCAATTTTGAGTTTCAAATTTTGTCATTGTTTTTTGCTAGGGTGCAGTAAACATGGATGCAATACAACGCCGGTAAGTCTAACTTAGCGTTGACTTATTACGTCATGAATGACGTGACTTTGTTGTCACTAAAATTAAATTTTCATTATTAACACGATTCAAAAGTTTAGTGACAGTTTAGGCACAATCCTCCTTCTGATGCAATTTACCCTAATTTTAGAGTTAAGAAGCACAATTACTAAATCAAAATCTCATAGAAATTAGAAATTCCTAAATTTGGGCAGTGAATTTATAATCTTGACTAGTGGCATCATCACTCTATACCAATTTTCATCATATTTGAGGCAAGTGTGACTTCATTAAAATTCAAAATTGACTTCATTCCAAACCTCAAACTCTTGACCGTCATGCAATTTATCATAAATTTAGAGTTACAAATCAGAACTACGAATTCAAAATCATAGCAATTCCAAAAACTAGGGCAAGGAATTTCATGAATTTATAACTATAGTTTCAAAAAACTACAGAGTGAAAGAAGAAAACGGCTTACCCGTTAGTATCCAAAGGAAATCCAGATAACTTGGTAGCTTTACTTAAAGCTGATCTCCAATTTTTGACTTTCTCCACATTTCCACTAAACTGAGCTTCAAGTTTATCAACGGCTACCCCAAAAGTACCAGTTTGGTGTTCAACATCAGAAGGATCAACCTTATAAAAAATTGGCAAAAGAAATTGGGATTTGGAGTCGCAACAAGAAAGCATAACCAATAATTCATCCAAACAATAAGAAGAGGAAGCATAATCAGGAGAGAAAACGACGATAAAAATATTTGAGGCTTTAATGGCGTCAACAATGGCAGGCGTAATCTCGGATCCTCGCTCGATTTTGGAATCGATGAAAGTGTTGATTCCTTTGCAAGAGAGAGCGTGATAGAGATGACTAGTGAAGTTGGAGCGAGTGTCTTTGCCTCTGAAACTTAAGAATACATCGTTCTTCCATTGATGAGTGAAAGCTGGAAAAGCCATAGTTGCCATAGTTGGTAGTGATTCTGGAAAATTTGGGCTTTTGGGTTGGGGGTTTGACCGTTAACAAATGGTTTCTTTTCTTGGCACTTTCCCGGAAATTTGAAAGAATTGCAAGTTTTATTTCAAGGCAATTTCCAAGAAGTTTTTCAAAGTTCAAATGCGTCTCGATCGCATGCACTAATCAGTCAAAAATAATTAATTAAACACACCCGCATTTTTTATTGATATAAATCACACCACTGGGGTTATTCTACAGTTTTGTTTTTACAAATTAACAATATTTTGCTTTCTATTTTGTTGAACACAAAATTTGTTTATATTGTTCACAATTATTTTGGTTAACAAGGGTAAATTAGTAAAGTTAAGAGCCAAGGTTAAATGAAAAGAAAAAGTTAAAATATATCTTTTAAAAATCTTTTAATAACACTCTAAAATGACGCCTGTGTTTTTGTTAATGAACGTTGTTTTTTTATATGAATCAATATAAATCAAACAATCTCTCATATAATAACTAATATAAAGTTATTTTATTATAACAATGAGACAGAAATTTGTTGAATAAAAAAGAAACAGATATAGTAAAACAAAAGGCTTCGGCATCAAGAGTTGTCCAAGTAAACAATTTGGCAAATCTAACTTTTTATCTGAACATTCAAAGTAATCACGTAATCACCTAAATTTTTAAAAGTGCATAACTTTATTTACAAATGTCACGTTTCAATTTTTTATTGTGGAGTCAAAATAAAAAAAATGACATTTTTAAAAAGTCAAATCAACTAGAAGTTAATACGTGTTTTCAGGAAATTATATGGTGAACTTTTTAAAAGTGGGTTACGCAAACATTTTCAAAATTCAAAGGAATAACAACATGTTTTTTAATTATTGTGTTTGTCCATAATTTCTTTTTTTTTTTTTTTTGAAGAAGAGAGGTTTTCATTAAGATGAAAATAAATGTGCAACACAAGTGGGAGGGAGGAACTTGTGGGAGGGAGGATGGTTTTCAAAAAAAAAGTGGGAGGGAGGAATGTCAATCCAAGTCCCCGTTACCTCATTTAAAACGACATTCCTTGCAATGGAATGAGCAATAAAATTCAAATCACGGTTCACCAAACGGAAAAAACACGACACAAATGAGTGAGCTAAAGTTTTACAATCCTCGACAATAGTTGTCGGAAAGCAAACTATGCAAAACTTGATTATCCATCTCTAGCACAACGTGCGAATAACCTCTAGCCTTCAACCAAGATAAAGTGCTTCCGCTTCGAGAACTCGAGTATGACTCGGCAAAAAATCTACTTTGGCAACCACGAACGAACCTGTTGAATTATGCAGAACAAAACCAAAGGTGTTTGTCCATAATTTCTAAAGGTTGGTTGATGTTGAAGTAGTATTTTTCATTTTGGTAAACCGGGAAAAGGAACAAAACAAGATAACAAAGGAAAAGGAAAAACAAAGAAAAAGAAAAAAGCCACAGAAAAAGGGTTGCACTACCATTAGGCATATCAGTAGAAAAGAAACAGGTAGCGGTAGATTCTCTAAGGTCCAAATTCAAGCAATGAAGAAGACCAGGTGGATGCACATCTAGTAGGTGGACTCCCAAGGACAATTTGCAAGCTTCTCTTGTCAAATAATTAGCACAAGAATTAGCTTCTCTAAAATAATGCACAACCTTGATATTAGGTATCATACTCATAAGCTGGACAATAGACCTAACGAGATTTATTTAAAGGATGCTCCTACAAGATGTCACAAGGATTTAATAGCAAGTTCACGAGGTTGAGCGAATCGGATTCCAAAATAACATTAGAAAATCTCAAAGAGGTAGCTAGACGAAGACTGGTGATTGCTGCCCAGGTTTCTGCTAAGAGGGGATTTCCCTTCCCAATGTTATGCATGAATGCATACTTCCATGAACCAAAATTATCCCGAACTAAACCACCCGCACTCATAGAACCAGATTCTACGTTACAAGCTCCATCGACATTTAACTTGAGCCAACTCACAGGATGCTTCTTCCAAGAAATCTGAACTTCAGCATACCTTGAAATAAAACTCATGTTGGGAGGGGACCAAGTGCTTTGGTAAGAATCCTCAAAAACTTTGATAGCACCACATTTATTAAAAGGTATACTTGCACCATTATTGAAAATGAGAACATTGCGCCATTTCTATAACCACCAACATACAATATAGAAGGTAATGTTCCAAGGATTGTTCTAGACATCCTTTTTTGAGTACGGTTTAAATTCGAAGTCCACCAGTTCAGTGATTGAGTTGAAAAAGTTCGGAGGAAAAGATGTGACTCGTAACTTCTGCCAGACCTCCATACTAAACTGACAATATCTCAGAACATGGAAGATCGACTCGGCACCATCAGAACAAGAAGTAAAAGAAACATAGTCAATTAGATGTCGATGATTCCTTTCCTCATTTGTCAAAAGTTTTCCTTGAATAGCAAGCCATATGCAAAATTGTATACGATGAGGTAATTTTAACTTCTAAACTGAGAGTAATAAGGGGTCCCTATTGGTTAGGTTAGAGGAAGTTAACATTTTGAAGGCAGATTTAAAAGAGAAAATTCTTGAAGAAGACCTATTCCATTTGAGCTTGTCTTCTTCATTATTATTCAGAATCATATGGATGGCTGCCAAATGGAGTAACCATTTAGGAGGAAGGATATTCTTCAAGGTCGACTAGTCACAATCACCAAACGGTAGCACATAATCTTTTACTTTTCTATTGATGTGATCATCTGGAATCCCTGATATAAGCTCAAAAAGAGGTTATCTACGAACTAAGAATTCATCCAAAAATTAGTAACTACCCCATTCCCAAGAGAGCACCCGATACCACCTTTAATTTCAGGTAAAATTATGAGAAAATTTCTCCAAAGATAAGATTTCTGTCTAGATTTACTAGTAAATCGAAAGAGATCACCTTGTTTTATATATTTACCCCTCAAAAGATAAACTTAAAGAGTATCTGGTTCCTTTAAAAATCTCAACATCAACTTCATGAAAAGAGCACTGTTATGGGACTTACTTCAGCGGATACCCATACCTCCTTCCTCTTTTCCTGTACAAACTTGATTCCAAGGGATTAGGTGAATCTTTTTTTTCCTTGAGACCCTCCCCTTAGGAAAGTTCTGTTAGCTTTGTCAAGAGATTCCAACATGGAATCTGGGAGGATGTTCGTTTGCATAACATGATTCGAAATTCCACTAGTAATTGCCTTAATCAAAGTGACATGACCTGCAAGAGAAAGGTTAGAGACTTTCCAACCTGCAAGCCTCGATTGAACACTCTCCACCACTTGAGCAAAAGTATTTTTGGAAACCCGATCATGAAGTAAGGGAATGCTCAAGTATTTTCCTAGGTAAGAAGACAAGGGAATGCCACACCTATGGCTAAACGCTCTTACCATAGTTGAATTTACATTTTTTTGAAACACAAATACAAGACTTAGATAGGCTAACCTTTTAACCTGACATGGTACGAAACTCAACAAGGAAAGCTTTCATTATCTCTATTTGTTGTACAGAGGCTTTTTCAAATAAGAGGAGGTCATCTGCAAAGAAAAGATGCATGATAGTTGGACTACCTATGGCACAAGTCACCCCTTTCCACAAACCTGCTTCCACCTTGGACTAGATGATATAATTTAGACGTTCCATACAAAGCACAAAAAGATAAGGAGAAAGTGGATCTCCTTGTCTAATTCCTCTAGATGGATGGAAGGTCTCAATCATATTACCATTAAATAATTTTCTCATAGTAGAATTAGATATGCATCTATGCTTAATATCAACCTACTAGGATGACATTCCTATGCTTTCTAAGGTGTCAACAACAAATCACAGCGCACATGATCATAGGCCTTCTCTAAATCAACTTTGACAGTAACAAACCCATTTTCCCTTTCTTAGTGCGCATAGTATGGATAATTTCTTGGGTAATAGTGATGTTACCAGATATTTATCTACTTGGTATAAAGATAGTTTAGTTTGGACCCACAAGAAGAGGAAGAAGGGGCTTAATACGCTCAGAATAATCTTAGTAATTGCCTTATACACCACTGAACAAAGACTGATCGGTCGAAATTGGGAAACACTAGTTGGATTAAGAATTTTCAAAATGAGCATGAAGAGAGTGTCATTAACACTGGATAAATCCGTTATCCCGGAGAAAGAGGATAAAATAAACTTTGTGATTGCTGAACTCACAACATTCCAATGTTTTTGAAAGAAACTTGCGGGAAGGCCATCTATTCTAGGAGCTTTGAGGGCCCCCATTCCAAAGATCACCTTTTTTTTTATTTCCGTAGCAGAAACTTTCCCAAAAGAAGTTGAATTGAGGCTAGGATCCAAGTTTGGAAAATAGGCAGCAACTGAAAATCCTAGTGAGGGCCCATTTTCATTAGTAAACAAGGATTGAAAATATTAGACAAATAGATTCTTAATGTTATCTTGGTCCTCCACCCAATCACAACCTGCATTTTGTACACGATCAATTTTATTCCTCTTTTTACGGTTCATGGTAGAGATATGGAAGAAATGGATACTACCATCTCCATCAATGAGCCATTTTTTACGAGATTTCTGGTGCCAAAAGATTTCTTATTGTTTCAAAATATCAACTAGCTCAGCTCTCAAATTTTCTTCATGGAGAGCTAAGGCATGAGATCAATTTCTTTCAGGCTCCTTATTAATCCCTGAAATCCTAGCAAGAGTACGCATTTTTCGTTGCTTGATATGCCCAAAAACCTATCTATTCCAAATCACCACCTCTCTCTGGAAGTTAGATGCTGCCCTGAAAAAATTGGATTGAGGATTCCAAGCTTGTTTAACAAACTCTGCAAAATCCACATGGAATTCCCAAACCACCACATACCTAAAAGGTTTGTCTGTAAGAACATATTTTGGTCCATCAGACCTAAGTAACACCAGGCAATGATCAGAATGGCGAAAAGGTAAGTTTGTAACAATAGCATTTTGTTCGCAAGATTTTAGCTATACTCGTTTCGAAAGGCTTATCCTCGGTAACGGTGCCAAAAACCTTGTTCCCCACTTTTCTACTGATAAAATAAAAGTTCTAAATATGAACAAGTATTGTCAGTACTGATTATCAAATAAAAAAATGATGATAACTGCAAGTATACAATTGCGATGTAGTTTTAAAAAATATCGATCCCACAGGGAAGGAATTCGGTTTTAAGGACCAACTTGAGTTAAGGAATAAAAGAAATAAGATAAATTGTAAGGTTGGATGATAGACTAATGAATAGACAGATGCATGAATAGATTAGAGAAGATGTAAACTATATAGATATTCCCTAAGAACAAGTATTGTAGAGAAAAACATGCAAAGTAATCAAAGTTGTTTTAACCACTAGATAACTTCAACAAACTCGGTTATAGATGTCCAAATATTAAACAATTCACAGCAGAGCAACACATGAAATGACTTTTCCAAATCTAGGCTAAACGAATTATGACACTTATAAGAACTTGGATAAAAATAATACTATGCTTAGTACGGGTTTCTCTTGTTCGCTACTTTTCCACTGATAAGTTTAATAACTAATGGTTCCAAGAACTTGTTCGTGAGATTTGGCTACACTAATTTCGTAAGGCTTATCCTCAAATAATGGTGCCAAAAACTTATTCACGAAAAATGTAGGTGTTGTCAATACCTCTTATCAAATAGAAAAATGATGATAACTGCAAGTATATAGTTGCGATGTAGTTTTAAAAGATATCGAACCCACAGGGAAAGAACCAGGTTTAAGGAACAACAAGGAAAGACAAAGTAAAAGAAAATAAAAATAGATTTGAGATTTTTGGACAGGAAGATTAGAATGAAAAGTTGAGTAAATATAGATGTGGAAGATTAGAGAATCTAAATATATAGAATCTTCACTATGAACAAGTATAGCAGAGAATACATGCAAGTTCAACAAAGATGTTACGACTTACTAAACTAATCTAACAGACTCGGTTCAAAACACTCAGATGTTCAATGATTCACGACAGAGGAACACATGAAATAACTTTTCTAAACCTAGCGCAAACGAAATAAGACAATTATGAAAACCTAGACAAGATCAATACTATGCTTAGTACGAGTCGTTCTCACATAGCCATATTTAGCAAGTTACCATTCCAAAAATGTTGTCTCACTAAACAGCGTTATATCATCCAGTGATTATACACGATGTTGTTAACCTTCAAACTACTCTTAAAATTAACTCCAACGCATATAACTTGATTACTATATAAGACTTAACACGAAATACGCATTATAACACATAGACATATCATAAACTTCGAAATAGAAAGTATAAGTAGAAAGAAAAGCAAAGTTGTAAGGTATGCAAGTGAAAGCTAAGGTTGATCAAACCGTATCCACTCTTTAATG
>CATIWQ010011977.1:0-13805 GCA_949673415.1 Euphorbia schlechtendalii
CTAAAGTGGAATTCTATGAAAAAAGAGTGAAATAGGTGCAAAAAGATGCGTGGAAAAGATTTGGCTTATGATCGAAGCTGTCAAAGATCGGTGAAGTTACAAGGATAATTTTGAAGAAAAATGCAATTCACGGTCGCGACAATCATTCGCTGTCGGGACTTATTCTTCTTTAAAACATAAATCTGCCAATCAAAGATTCACAATCGTGACTTGTATATCGCGGTCACGACTTCCACGGGTTTCTGATTTAATCTTCTTAACTACCAACTGCCAGATAAGGACGATCAACCGCCATCAACTACCAGCGAATAGAAACCTATGAGAAATCAACCAATCATGAAAAGGTGCCTAGCCATTGTGGATTAGATTGAAGCTTCTCAAACAATCACAATGAAGTGATACAATCTTTCGCCTATGGACACAACTCTTCGTTTGGATAGACGCAAACCTTTGAATTCTATAAATAGGGATCCAAACCTTACAATTTTGGTTGAAAAAAGGGAGTGCAACATTAGAGTACAATTATAGGGTTACGTATAGTGTGTGTAGATAGAGAATTTGCTACGTTCATAAGTGCTAGTGAGAAAATGTCTAATTAATTCAAATCCTTGTTTCGATCATTAGATTTCTCTATATTATCGAGCGATTGTTGTATAAGTGTACTTGCAAATCACTTATCAATAAAAGTTTTCGTTCTTCAAAATTCATTTGTTCGATATTCGCAAAGAATAGCATCCTAGCGGTGGTTCTGTATAGGCCGAGACCAAATTCAAAGTAAACGAAGGAATTGCGAGAATTGATGACTCCCATTAAAGAGTGGATATGGTTTGATAAACTTTAGCTTTCACTTTCATACTTTACAACTTTGCTTTGCTTTCCACTTATACTTTCTATTTTGAAGTTTATGATATGTCTATGTGTCATAATGCGTATTTCGTGTTAAGTCTTTTATATCAATCAAGTTATATGTTTTGGAGTTAATTTTAAGAGTAGTTTCAGGGTTAACAATATTGTGTATAATCACTGAATCTGTGATATAACGCTGTTTAGTGAGCCAACATTTTTGGAACGGTAACTTGCTAAATGTGGCTATGTGAGAGCGACCCATACTAAATATAGTATTGACGTTGTCCGGGTTTATATAATTGTCTTAATTCATTTGTGTTAGGTTTAGAAAAGTTATTTCATGTGTTGCTCTGTGGTGAATAATTGAACATCTGGGTGTTTTGAACCGAGTCTGTTAGATTAGTCTAGTGAATCGTAACATCTTTGTTGAACTCGCATGTTTTCTTTGCTATACTTATTTCGTAGGGAAAATCTATATATTTAGAATCTCTAGTCTTCCATACATATATCTATCCATTCTTCATTCTAATCCTCCCAACTAAAATCCAAAATATTTTATTTTCTTTATTCTATCTTCCTTATTGATCTTTAGACTTGGTTCATTCCATGTGGGTTCGATATCTTTTAAAACTACATCGCAACTGTATACTTGCAGTTATCATCATTTTTCTATTTGATAAGAGGTACTGACAACACGTATACTTTATGTGAACAAGTTTTTGGCACCATTAATATATAGCAAAATCTTTCGAACAAATTATTGAACTTATCAGTAGAAAAGTGGCGAACATCTTTAGAGCTGGTTCCTTCCCTGTGGGATCGATATCTTTTAAAACTACATCGCAACTGTATACTTGCAGTTATCATCATTTTTCTATTTGATAAGTGGTATTGACAACACCTATACTTTAAAGCCAAAATCTTGCGACCAAGTTATTAAACTTATCAGTAGAAAAGTGGAGAACACCCATTGCTTCCAGGAGGGCTTTCTGTGCTTTTCTAATTGAATAATCAGTATTCTTGTTGATGACCTTATAGGCTAAGTCAAGCTTGTTTCCAAGTGCATCAAGGTTCAGCATCAGTTTATCTATCTTTTTCATAGCATCTTCAACAGTTTTAATGACACGATCCATCTTCTTATCGTAATTGACCATCAGCTTGGACATCTTCTCCATCACTTTGCACATGTTGTGCCCGAGATCCTTAGTGATATCGATATGCTTGGATAGCTCACTAATCTTATTGTTCATGCTAATATTTAATTTTTCCTATTCTTCGCCAAACTTACGAAACTACGTAGTTTGAGTAGCTAATATGGCATTTAAACTACTCACCTGCTTCACAACAACGTCAATACTACCCTTCATCTTTCCTTCCACTACATTGGCAATGACAGTAGACATTGGGATAGAAGAGACAACTGCATTGAGCTGAGCTGCAGAGTCAGTTAGTCTATTGTGAATCAATGCCATCTTATCCACTAGGCTTTTAGCGCTTTCCTTTGTAAGATGATTTTTGATAGTGAATAAATCCCTTAAATCTTTTCAAATTCTTTAAAATATACCGATTCAGAGGAAATGCTTGAGTGTTCATCAAACTCAAGTAGCTTTTCCTTGGATTTTGTGGACAAGTCCGTCAATTCTTAAGATAGTAGCACGAGGCTTACTATTCCATCCAACTCAGCATCAGTTTGGAGAGTTGGGAATTTCTTCTAAGCCAACTCTCTTATCCGAGCTAAGATGGCTAAATCAGCCAAGTCCTCTTGGACTGGCTTACTACTAGATAGATTTGATTCATTGACTGTAAAATTTGCATTAGAAATTTCCTTGACTGTCTTTCCTTGCTGAGTAGAGTTCTCAGCTTCAAGAACTTCTCTAATCAAAGGGATTGAAGGGGTAGAGGTTGGTTTGGAAGAAAGGGTAAGTGTGGAAGTGTTTTGTAAAGTTTGAGAAGAAGTGGGGGTTGGTTTCGACTTTATAGGAGAAAGAATGATAGTTGTTTGAGTATTTGGAGGAGGTGAAGAATGTGTGGTCTTTTCGTGGGAATGAAATGGAGAAGAAGGAGTGTATACTAGGGAATGTATAGAAGAAGGTATTTGAGAAGAAGAATTTACATTGGAAGGAGGTGTTGGTCCTTAGACGTCTTGTAAACAATAGCAGAGGGGGGGGGGGGTGAATGCGAATCTTTGTTAATTTTTAAGATTTAAAAAATTCTATTTTGCTAAGTTAAGTTTTTATATGAGTGTTGAGTATGCGTGCTGAGTTGTGATATAAAAATTATATAAACTGCTTAGCTTAGCTGACATAGTTTATCTTCAATCTGTTGCTGAGTAATCTACTCAGTATGGATTGGTTTTTCAAGCAAAATAAATAACATAGGAGAGATGATGAATGATCTGAACAAAGTAAAAGCTAAAAGCACAAGTTTAGAACTTCAACACCTGAATTTTATCTTGGTTCGGACCCTAGCCTACCTTCAGTCCCCGGATACCTTTTCCGAGCTTAATCCACTAGTGTTTGTTCCTTACTTAGGCTGAGTAGCCTTTACAACGAGTAGACACACTTTTACAGAAAGTACCTTCCTTTCTAACTACCACTCAACTCAATTTCGGTACCCTTCCTAAACTGACACTCAAATTTGAATGAAAAGATTGCGAACTAAATTCAACTTATAGAAACATTGAATCCTTACAATGTTAAATCTAAGTAAATCTCTCTATTACAAACAGATTAGGAATTGGTGTTTGCTGATTGCTTGAGTTTGGAATTTCTTAAAGCTGGGAGTAATTTCATAGAGTTTCGGCTCTATAAGAAATTCAAGGTGATTCACCAAGTTTGAACGTATACTTCAGTCATCTATTTATACTTGAAGCTTTACGAAGTAGCCGTCGCAAATTTTTTGAGGTCGTTGATATTTAATTTCTCTTCTCTTCATATCTTTCGAATCTCACCATCGGAGACAGATGCTAGAACTTTTAGAGATAGAAATTTAAACATTGAGGTGCGAAAAAATTCCATTGACAAAATCTCATTTTGTCTTCAAGCAATTCGGTTGAGAGAGGTGCGCGAGAATGCAACGTGGAATCTTTAGATTGATTTAATTGCTGATGTTGGCAGAGTCACGCGAAGACACTAGAAAATGGTGCATGTCATAAATTCCTTTTATCTTGTACTTTAGTGAGGGAATCCCGACATTCCATACTAACACCTTTTATCTTGTGAGGACCACTGGAAATCTTCCTTAATTTCAGCACTATTTATGCTGAAGAACAATTAAAGAATATTCCATCTCTCACAGAATTCGTTAGTAGCACGTGTGTCCTTTAATTTCTTAGTGTCAAAGAAAACAACTTTTAATTAATAAAAGCTAACTCAGCACAACTGAGTGAAGATATTTCTAAACTACATACTACTCATCACAAACTTAGCTTTTCTTACTCTAAGCCGTAACTTAATTAATTACTCAGCAAAATTGAGTTGTTTTTCCTTAAACAAACTTTAGTTAGCTTCATTAATTAAGAGTATACTTAGTACTCAATTAATTTCACTATCCTAGACAGTTTGCTATTTCCAAGACATTAAAGTACTATGAGGTACTATTAACTTGGGTTTTACAATCTCCCCCTTTTTGGACAGATAGAAAACAAGGTAGTAGAATATGTTAATTGAATAAATAGTTTAGAGATATCAAGAATACTTGAAAAGCAATATAAGACTCCCTTGTGCTAAGTGACTTTCCTTAGTCAACTTGAACTCCTCCATACTGAATGAGTCTTCTTCAAGTAGCTCAGCTCCCCCATACTTAGAGGATTTTTCTTCACTTTGGGACTTCGTCGTACTTCAGCTTTACTTCAAAGTTGGTCTCTAGTATGAGTTCCTGCATAACATTTTCAATTCACAGCAGAAATATACATATAGCATAATAATAAAGTTAAGAAGATCTTAACTTGAGGTGAGAACTTGTAACCTTTTATTAATTCAAAAATGACTTAGTCAGTACATTATTTATGTCTTGAGTTAAGATTACATACTGAAGCCATATTAAAAGTTCTTGAGAAAATACAAGGAATATGGCCTAAACTACTTTCTATGTATAGAAGAGGAAGAGCCAGCAGTCTTGTCTTGGTTAGATTTGGGATTTTGCTGTTGAGGAGGCTTATGATGAAACGGTTGCCTTAGAAGAGCTCCCTTGTTGAGATTTTCCATTCAGAGCATCTTCAGCTACCTTCTCCCCCTTTGCTATCTGACTTGCACAATTTGTTCAAGGAAGGTATTAAAGGCATCGAGGGTAGCCTTGAATTTCTCTTGTTGGCGTATGATCTGTGGGGATATCTCTTGCTCCAGTTGCTTTTTACCTTCAATGGTAAGAAAGTCTTGATCGTTGAGCTCACTAAGAAGAAGATGGTGACATATGGAGAGGTGCCCAATCTACTCAAATCCTTGACATGCGAACTGTTGAAAGCATTGAAGAAGGCCTTGGAAGTTCGTTGCAGTTAGTGCGATCTTCAGTTGCGCCTCAATATCAAGGACCTTGGGACTTGTAGATGATATACACTTCATAGTGTAATTAGTATCCTTTACGTCCAACTCACCCATCTTCATCAAAGCACAGATGTTCTTTTACAGATCTTCCACTTTGAGCTTGATGACATTCAGCTTTGTGTGAATAGTCATGCCGGTCTCAGGGCAAAGAGATTCTGTAGTAGGCAAGCTTGGAGTAGGCATGTTTGGAAAAATCTTCCCCATGGCAGACACAAGAAACTTCTACGAGGAGGAGACTTTCTCAGTTACGTGCTCATTGACCTCTCGTTGGATGGTGTCCATTTTGTTGTGGAGAGAGTCAAGGTTGATGACAGGGGCCTTATCCATCTTAGATGAAATTGTCTTTAGCAGCTTCACCATTTCATCCTACTTGTTATCGTGGAGAAGCAAGAACTTGGACCGAGCTTCAACCAGCTTCGCTATGTTATCGCCAACATCCTTGGTAATTTCCACCTCTTTGAAGATGTTCTCGGTCTTATGATTGGTCATTCTATTTATTTTGGCATGTTCCTCACCTAGTTTATGGATATATGTCACTTAAATAGCCATATTGGTACTCAAGACTCAGGTGCTCAATAGCAGCATCCACACTACCCTTTATCTTTCATACAACAACATTAGCCATTGTAGTAGATGTGGGGATAGACGTGATTGCTACCTCAAGCTAGGTTGCAGAATCCGTAAACCCTGTGAGAATTAGGGTCATCTTATCCACCAAACTTTTAGCACTCTCTTTTGCCAAATGACTTCGAATAGCCAACAAGCTACCCTGGATCCTCTCAAACTCTTCAAAGTATAGAGATTCACTAGGCACACTTGTGTGCTATTCGAACTCAGGCAATTTTGCCTTTGGTCTGGAGGATAAGTCTGTCAATTAATGAGCGAATAGCACTTTGCTTACTGCTCCATCTAACTCACCAGTCATCTTGAGCTCATGGAATTTCTTCCTAACTAACTCTCTGATTTCTGCTAAGAAAGACACATTAGCCAAATCCTGGAGGGTTGGTTCTCTACTAGGTTCAGTTGCTTCACGGGTTGTAAAATTTGCCTCAGCAATTTGACCACTTGCTTTTCCTTGTTGAGCATAGTTCTCAGCATTGGGAACTTCCCTAACCAGAGGGGTTAAGGGGGTGGAGGATGGGTTTGAAGAGGCTTGTTTAGGGGTATTTATAGTTGAAGAAGTTTGGGGGATGTTTTGGTTGAGCAAAATAGAAGATATAATGTACTAGAAATGGTTTGAGATTGAGAATTTATAGGAGAAGAATGAGTAGAAGGGTTATTTACTGGGGAATAACTAGGAGAAAATGAGTCATGGCTTTTTGTGGGTGAAGAAATATGGATGGGTGAGTTTTGTATATTAACAAGTGAAGAAGGGATTTGGATATGAGAATTTACAGTGTTTGAGGGAGGAGGAGAATTTACATTTGGTTTTTCAGAATTTGCAAGAGTAGAAATTGAGGTATTTGAAGGATTTACAGGAGAAGAAGGGATTTGAGAATTTACAAGAGAAGAGGGGGTAGGAATTTTAGGAACCTCTAGGTTAGCTATTTGACCCAAGGATGGGTCAGCTTGAGGTTGCTCATGCTGAGTTGAAGATTCCTCAACATGAGTGGAAGAAGGTGTGGGGCTGTTGGGTTCCTGGGGATTAGACTCCTGAGGGATAAGGGAGAGGGTGTCTCCAACATACTCCTCGCTGCTCACCACCTGCAGATTGCGTTGCAGGGCCTACTGGTGGCAGAACGCTTGCGCTAGATGCCCTTGACTTTAGGAAATGCTTCTTAAACCTTAGCTGCAACATTAGGACTTAGTGTGTCCACTTCTCTTGACTTTTTAACCTCACCTTACTCCTCTAATTCCTCAGAAAACACCATTTTGCTCTTTCTTTGGAGCAGGGACTCATTGGCCTCAGTCACATCTTCTTTTTCCTTCGCCTGCTGCTCAGCTTGGATCTTAGCCTTCACTTCTCTTTGGGTGCGGGTTTTGGCCTTTATTTACCTTCTTTATCGCTGAGGCTAAGCATGGGCCTTATCAATTTTGGATTTCATAGGGCTTTTCCCCCTGGCCTTAGAGGAAGCAGCCTTCTGCTTGGGAGAGGAGGCGGTGGTGAATTTCTCAAGGATGCTAGATATGGGAGCCTTGTCAGAGTCATTGCTATCATTGAAGTCCACCATGAATCCATCTTCATCCTCTTTCAGGATATCCACAGGCACTGCTACCGGTACACACTTAAGCTTGCGATTTTGCTATGCTTTATTGTATCTAGTATGCACCTGATTGTGAACAAGTTTGCTGAAGTGCGCCATCTCAAAATGCTTCTTCATGGGTAGAACTTTATCATTAGAATCCCCCAAAAACTGAGCTATGTCCACTTTCGCTTCCCTCATTGATGAGGTAACCATAGTGATAGACGGTAGTTAGCTTGGTCAAATGGTGAAGGATCATCACTGACTAGTTTAACTATTTACCCTCTACCATATGGTAGACCACACGCCTCTCAAAATAGGTGCAGCTAGTCATAGAGCCCGTTTTCGATAGTAGCAGCTTCACCACCAGCTCATGGCACATCCTTACAACATAATTTGTGGGGAGCTCCCAATAATCAAGGAGGAAAATGACATCTTCATCATCAGTTCTTTTGAGCTGAGTGCCCTTGTTTGGCATGTTAAGGACACTTCTTATCAGCCTCACATAGATGAGGATGGATTTTCCCCCAAAATCCACATCAGCACGTCATCAAACCCTTCGATGGTGTAGAGGTTTAAGGAGAATGCCCTTGATGAGCCCTGTGATAGCAGGACCCTCCATCTTCAAGAATGAACTAAGGTGATGTTGCTTGATGATCCTATGCATTTTCTTGTTTAATAGCAACCTTTCATAGTCCACTTCATACACTAGACTAAAATTTAGTTTATCAGCCCATTCTACTCTAGTGAAGAAGGTTTCCTCTTGTAAAGTGAGCTTTTTGGTCTTCCCCTCAACGTTAACTACAATCTTCATGGTTATTGTGCTCTTGAGTCTGAAAGTTTTGCGGGGTAATCGCATATTAAAGAGGATTGAAATAAAGGATTGAAAGAAGAGAGGAATTGGGGATTTAGGGTTCGAATGCTCTGGATTTCAACAAGCAAGTAATCCTTCTCTATTCAACTGTTCACCTTTTATAAACCTCAAGATTTCTCAGGGGCACATGGTGCTACCACAACTCAAGATGAAAATGAACGCTGAGATTTGCATAATATCAACTGCCTTAGTAAAATGGTGAGTTTAGAGAAAAACTGTTCCTATTCAAACGCACGTCTTTTTGAAAACATAGAGATTTGAAAGTTAACCGCGAAACTGTTCCTCACGCTGTTACATTAAAATACTAATGGTGTTATCCACGTGTCTTCTCAAGGCTTGATCTTCAACACTTAGCTAAAATTTTGAGAATTTCAACTTTCTTCTTCTTCTTTAACATGGATTCTCCATTCAATTAACTGCCTTAGAATATAGAATTGCTCCTTTGGCAATGGCTTGGTGAAAATGTCAACGAATTATTCCTCAAAAGGAACATACTCCAGCTTGACATCTCTTTGTAGCACATGATCCCTAATGAAGTGATGTTTAATGTTGACATGTTTCATCCTGCCATGCTGAACTGTATTTTTGGATAGGTCAATTGCACTCTTGTTATCACACATAACTTCGAGACAACTTGACTTTATACCGTCATCTTCCAGTTGATGCTTAATCCATAGCAGTTGTGCCACATAACTTCTAGCTACCATGTACTCGGCTTCAACTGTACTCAGCGCAACAGAAGTTTGCTTCTTGTTGTACCATGAGACAAGACACTCTCTAAGGAAATGACATCCTCATGTTGTAATTTTCCTGTCGAGCTTGTCTCTACCATAATCAGCATCTTTGAATCCCCTAGGAGTAAATTCTGACCTGCTGGGATACCACAGACCTACTTTAATTGAGCCTTGCAAGTACCTGAGAAATCTCTTAATAGTAGCTAAGTGGGATTCTCTAGGATCAGCTTGATAACGAGCACAGTAACATACTATATGTTAGGCCTACTAGCGGTGAGATAAAGAAGAGAACTAATAACTCCTCTGTAGAACTTGTTATCCATAGGTTTGCCAGCTTCATCTTTACTCAGGATAGTATCAGTGGCCATGGGAGTGGACATTGGCTTCGAATGTTCCATATCAAATTTTTTCAAGACTTCCCTTGCATACTTCGCCTGACTGATGAAAATTCCATCTTCAGTCTACTTGATTTGAAGACCAAGAAAGAAATTGAGCTCTCCCATCATAGACATTTCAAACTCTCTCTTCATCTATTTGTTGAACTCCTTGCACAGCTTCTCATCATTTGCTCCAAATACGATATCATCAACATATATTTGGACTAGCAACACATCTTCCTTTCTTCCCCTGATAAATAGAGTTGTATCTGCTTTTCCTCTTTCATAGCCTTTGCTGATCAAGAAATTGGTTAGCCTCTCATACCAAGCTCTAGCAGCTTGCTTCAATCCATAGGGAGCTTTCTTCAGTTTGAAGACATGCTCAGGATTCTTCGAATCTTCAAAGCCTGGAGGCTAGCGAACATAGACTTCTTCTTGAATGAATCCATTCAGGAATGCACTCTAAACATCCATTTGAAATAATTTGAAGTTCATATGAGATACAAAAGCACAAAGGATTTGAATAGCTTCTAGCCTGGCTACAGGAGCATAGGTTTCATCATAATCGATTCATTCTTCCTGATTGTAGCCTTACGTAACAAGCCTAGCTTTATTCCTAGCAATAGAGCCATCTTCATCAAGCTTGTTCTTAAAAACCCATTTTGTTCCAATAATTTATAACCTTTCAGCTTCGAAACTAGTTCCCAAACATCATTATGCTTGAATTGATCCAGCTCCTCTTGCATTGCGATCATCCAATAATCATCTCCTTCTGCATCTTCAAAATTCTTGGGTTTGATCAATGATATGAAGGCTGGATGAATCATCATCCTACTGAGCTGACCTCTCATCATTGCTGGATTATGAACATCATCAACGATGCTGTCTAGTGGATGGTTGAGATGAACTCTAATCTCTCTTGGAAGACTTAGATCTACTATTGGAGGATCGACAATGGGGTGCTGAGGTGGAGGTTGATCTTTGCCATCGTTGAAGTTGATAGAAAGTTCCTCATCATCTTTGGCATCCTTAGCTTCAAGTTCTTATGCTGGATTGGGTAGCACAGAGAGTGGCATACTGAGTGGATTTTCTTGCTGAGGTACTCCTTCATCTTCATCAAATAGATGTCTATCTGCATTGTTAGTTTCTCTAAAAGGCTGATTCTTTTGACATATGTTCTACATGTTAGTTGAGTATCCCATAAAGATGCATTCATCATACTTAAGATCAACCTTACCTAATTGCTCGTTGGTGTTAAGAATAAAGCAACTATAGCTAAATGATTTGAAATGACCAATCTTAGGCTTGCGCCCTTGCCAAAGTTCATAGAGGATCTTCTCAAGAATTGAGCGAATTAAAACCCGGTTTAAAATATAATAGGCTGTGTTAAAAGCTTCTCCCCAAAAGTACTTTGGTAGATTGTTTTCACTCAGCATGGATCGAGCCACTTCAACTATGGTTCTATTCTTCCTTTCTACAACCCCATTTTGTTGAGGCATATAAGGAGAAGAGAAGTTATGGTCAATACCATGCGCTGAACAAAATTCTTCGAAATGGAAATTCTCGAATACACGTCCATGATCACTTTGAATTCTACTGATTTTATATCCTATTTCGTTCATTATCTGGTTACTAAGCTTGATAAAAGATTCATATGTTTCGTCTTTGCTATTCAGCAAGATTACCCAAGTGAATCTCGTGAAGTCATCCACAACCACCAATGAAAATCTTTTACCACCCATGCTCATTAGCTGAACTGGGCTGAAAAGATCCAGGTGGAGGAGCTCCAACAGTCGCTTAGTTACTACGTGATTAATTGGCTTAAAAGATTTCTTAACTTGCTTACCCGGTTGGCAAGCTGAGCAAAATTTATCCTTTTCAAAGCTGATGCTAGGTAATCCCACAACTAATTGCTTTTTGTCCAGTTTGGACAGAATGTTCATATTTACATGACCCAACCTTCTATACCAAAACCATGTATTATCCTCCTTAGATACAAGACACACATTAGGAGAGCCAAGGGATAAATCAATCATATAAACATTATTGATTTGAGGAGCAAAGAGAATAGTAGAATCAGTCTTATAGTCAATTACTGAGCATCCTGCTGAGTCGAAAATAACCTTTATGAATTTTTTGTAGAGCTGGGCTACACTAAGCAAGTTGAACTTCAGACCCTTGACAAGAGAAACCTCTTCAATTAAAGGAGAGACACCGACAGTGCCACAGCCTACAATCTTGCCTTCTTGGTTATCTCCAAAACTGACACTTCCATTTCTTTTACGCTCTAATATATGCCTTGAGCATCCGCTATCCAGATACCACATTCGAGAGTCATCAATGGATCTAAGGCTCACCTGCAAAACACTTACGTTTTCTTAGGTACCCATCCTTTCGAGCTGGGTCCTCCTTTGTTAGCAGTGCTTAAGTTTGCCTAGTTGTACTTGTCATAATAACCATTTTTATGGCTACTGATAAGTGTATAATTACACTTATTATCATGATATTTTTAATCATAAAACGATATGGTTTAGAGTCATTTTATACTTCATATAAAAGATTTCACATGGTATGTAGTTGTTTTTTATGCAAGTGCAGAAACCAGGTGAATCTTGTGAGTGAAATGATCAAAGATGGAATTCTATGTAAAAAGAGTGAAAAAGGTGCAAAAAGATGCATGGAATATAAGGAAATGGCTCAGGATCGAAGCTGTCAAAGATTGGCAAAGTTGCAAAGAAGAAACATGAAGAAAAGCATTGTTCACGATCGTGACACCCATTCACGGTCACGACTTATTTCTCTTCACAAGCATAAAGTTTCTAACCAATAGTCACGATCATGATATGTGATTCCCAATCATGACTTGTGACGGTTATTGGTTAATTATTCTCAACTACTAACCACCAGATAAAAACAATCAACCTCCATCAACTACCAGACGAAAAGACACCTTTCGGAAGTTAACCAATCATGAAAAGGTGCCTTACCATTATGGATGAGGATGAATCTTTGCATCTAATCATATTGAAGTGATGTAACCCTTCGCCAATGGACATGACTCTTCATTTGGATAGGTGCAACCCTTCACTCTTTATAAATAGGGTTCAAATCACACCAATTTGGTGAGTAACATGCATGGTGTGCAATGTATGGTAGCGTATATGCATAGATAGAGAGTGAAAATATATAGATTTTGCTACGTTCAAAGTGTTAGTGAGAAAAATGTTTAAGTGATTTGATTCTTATTTCAATCACTAGATTTTTCCAAAATTTGAGCGATTATTGTATGAGTGTAATTGCAAAGCACTTATCAATAATAGTTTCCGTTCTTCAACATTCATTTGTTTGATATTCATAAAGAATAGCATTTAATAAATGTATATTTACACTTATAATCATGATATTTTCAATCATAAAACACTATGGTTTAAGTTGTTTTATACTTCATACAAAAGATTTCACGTGGTATGTATTTGTTTTTGATGCAAATGCAGAAACTAGGTAAATCTTGGGAGTAAAATGATCAAAAGTGGAATTCTATGGAAAAAGAGTGAAAAAGGTGCAAAAAGATGTGTTGAACATAAAGATTTGGCTTAGGATGGAAGTTGTCAAAGATCGACAAAGTTGCAAAGAAGAATCATGAAGAAATATCATTTCACAATCGTGACACCTATTCGCAGTTGCGACTTGTCACTCTTCATAAATAGAAAACTATCAACCAATGTTCACAATCTTGACATGTGATTCGCGGTCACAACTTGTTAATGGTTATCTCTTTTCAACTACCAATCACCAGATAACAACGATCAACTGCCATCAACTACTAACCGAAAAGACACCTTTTGGTAGTCAACCAATCATGAAAAGGTGCCTTTCCATTGTAGATGAGGATGAATCTTTGCATCCGATCAAAATGAAGTGATGTAACTGTTCACCAATGGACATGACTCTTTGTTTGGATAGATGCAACCCTTCATACTCTATAAATAGGGTTCAAAACCCACTAATTTCATGGGCAAGGTGTATGGGATTATAGGCGTGGTATGTGATATGTGCATACTTAGTTTTAGAGAGAAAATCATGTAGATTTCATTTCGTTCTAAGTTAGTGAGAAAATGTATAAGTGATTCGAACCTTATTTCGATCACTAGATTTCTCTACATATTCGAGCGATTGTTGTATAAGTGTAATTGCAAATCACTTATCAATAAAAGTTTTCGTTCTTCAATATTCGTTTATTCAATATTCAC
>CATIWQ010011985.1:0-37124 GCA_949673415.1 Euphorbia schlechtendalii
TGAAAAATTTATTAAACATGCTTTATGTAACTTTATAAAACCATAAATAACATATTTTTATTGGTTAAAACTAGTGTACTACCGATATAAGCTAGAATTTTCGGTCGTCATTTGGCAACTCTTCTAACAATTACTTTTAACTTTTTTCTTATATTAAACTACAGTTTTTTAGTGTTTAGTTAATACCCTTTCTTTGCTATTCTAGATACATACAATTGTCAACAATATTTAACAACAAAAAGTAGTTGTTAAACTAATACAATTGTTAAACTATTGACAAAAAGGAGTTGAAGAGGATCCTGAGATCAGTTTCTTCTTTTTTGAATTATGACAAGATGAAAATTCTCTAATGTTTAAAAAATTATAATATTTTATCTAAAAAGGTAAATCAAATCTTGCCATTCATTTTCCAAATTAATGGTATTGATCAAGTAAACATCATTGAACATAAGAGGAGCCTCATCCATTTATGCCTTAGAAAAGTTGTGACAATTTGTGTGATTCTTTTGAAATATATTGTTGAAAAGTAAAATATCAGGGCAAAAACTGAAAAGGGAAACATTATTTGTTAAACGATTTTTACTGTATTTCTAACTTGTACTTTGAAAGAAATTAACTTTAACATGTGAAGTTTTCTACTGCGGATGATTGGAAATACCTCAAAATTTGAGGAACCGATGAATAATTTATAATTTTTAATTTGGTGCAATTAAAAACATTTTAAATTTCTTTCGGAACACTTGTGAAATCAATTCATTTTATGCTGCAATTTTGTTAATTTTCTTTAATTAAATGATTCACGATTTTTTACAGATGATATATCTGTACCAGAGAGACAATCACTTATATAGTCTTTGAATTTATTTTTTTTATAAATATAAGCTTTTCGATGATTTTATAACTAAAACTTCACTAAACAGCTGATTTTCCTTTCGATAATTCTTAATACCATATGTACTTAGGAAAGTGAGAGTAATTTGAAAAACTAATACTATTAGGGCTCGCCTGGTTAACAAAATAGAATATAATGGAATAAAATAGAAAATGAATGTAAAAGCGTCAAATATGATATATAAGTTCGACATCGGAGGGAATAGCTCTTACTAATTTTCACGGGAATCACTCAAAGAAGAATAGCTATTCCGTCATTCAAATAGTAATAAGAACGAGTTATTCCCTCCGACGTTAAAATCGTGTATCATATTTGATGTTTTTGCATACATTTTATATTTATTCCATTCTGTTCTATTCCGCTAACCAAACGAGCCTTTATAGTTTGAAATCGAGGCTCTTTTTTGGTTATGAAGTTTTTTAGTGATTTTTGTTTTTCGAACCGAGCTAACTTAACTTGTGGATTCTCCTTCCACCATATATTATTCCGGCAATTCATCTGTTTTTCCTTTCAATAAAATAAGCTTAAAATTTATCTTATTTCACCTGTAGTTCCTGAAATTTGAAAATATTCTTGTAGTCCTTTAACTTTTAAAAAGTGCATTTATTTGTCTACTGTATATCACATGTCAGCTTTTAGTTGTGTTGATTTTTAAAAAATATCATTCTCTTGATTTTTTTCTCTCTAACCAAATACACGACGTTCACGAGGCAAACTGATGCATTTTTTCTAAGTTAACGGGTTACTAACAATTTTATAGACTCACGGAGACAATAAATATAATAACTATTAGTTCTTGACTTCGTCTGCTGTACATTTAAAAGTTTAAAAAAAATTTACGGAATTGATGTATGTGATGTTAAAAATTAAAATTGGGCAATAATTGAAGTGAGTATTGGATTTGAGACGAAAGAGAAAAGGGGAACTGAAACTGACGTATGCTATTAAAATAGATTTGGCTAAAAACAATGATATGTCAATTCGATCCAAATTTCAAATTCAGATTCTGTGTTTTGAGCTAAAGACATTATGGAATGAAATAATAAATACAGTATTTATTTTTAAGATAAAAGAGCACAGAGAATGTGAATCTAAAGTCTAAACTAATATTTTTGGGTACTGTGCTTCTCATTTCCTTGTGTTAAGCTTGATTGAACTTATTAGATCGGCATTGATTCCAATTAAACTGAATCTATTAGAATTTAAACAATAATGAATTAGTTATGAGATGAATTATATGGGCTTTTTTTGAAACTTATAAAATTCGAAATGAATTTAAGTTGTTAGACCGTACCAAATTGATAATAATTCTAAGAAAACGAGAAGATGACCTTATCCTAACATTTTGATAAATATACTATTTTATTTTCTATCTAACTTTTATAAGTTGTAAAGAGAGTTTGATTAAAAAATGAAGACTCGCAACAACTTTATCACTTGTTAATTGAACAAATACGTATTAAACCTCTCATCTTGTTAAATATCTCCCTGAACTCATACACGTTTTTTATAATCCCTTAAAAAGATGAAAGTGCACTTGCGAATTCTTTAGTATCAAGTATCATTTTTTGATTGAAGAGAGATAAATAAAAAATAATTTTTTTCAAAAGTCAAATCAACCAAAAGGTGACATGTATCACTAAAAGTTCTTAAGCGTATTGTTTCTAAGTTAAAACGATTAGCAAAGACAAGTCAAATTTTGAAGCTTGGAAAAATTTGTAAAATTGGGGAGTTAAACATGTTTTGGCCTTGTTTATTTGATTGGTTGAATTAGTTTTATAGGGTGCATGTTGAATTGTTACATTGGTTAATAAATTCTTTATTATTAATATGGATATGGTTGAAATAGAGATGAAATAAATCTCTTAAACATGGTAAAATATATTCATTGTTATTAATATGGATGAGATTGAAAGAGATCTTAAATATAAGGGAGGGGATTGATTGTTATTTATAAGGTTAGAAATGGAAGAAAGAGAGAAAATACTTAAGAAATGACAATTAAAATGGTAAGCGATGAAAAAGTTAAAGATACAGTAGAATTTAGATGGTGGGAGTAATATAGATAATGGATTTGCTAGCTAGTCAATTAGCATTAACAATTAGCAATTTTGTCATGTTTCATGATAGTCAATTAGCACCCTATTAGAAATTAGACATATTTTTAGCAATTAGCTAGTCAATTTTAGCCAATCCGTAATTTGCGGTTATTTTGTTACTTTTTGCAAATATGACCCGGTATTTTACAAATTTATTTTCTTATTCTCTGTGTATAAATTTGGTGCATTGGACAATCAAATTTGGGAAATTTGCCTCAATCTAGCTAATTTCATTCCTCTCTATTTGCTAAAAATATGTCTAGCATTAATGGGATTAAATACCTTTTTGGAGTCTGTTTTGTATCTCAAATGCTCTTTTAATACTCAACCTATTAAAATTGCATATTCTATGTTTGATAAATTCACTTTTTTGCCTATTAGGTACCCAATGTAATATGTTTATTTGGTGCATGATTTATTTAATTTTAGTACATAAATGGGTATGTTTTGTTGATTATGCACAGAATTGCCGATCTTCATTGATCTTTTTTAAGTTATAATAATAAAATTAGATATATAAAACACTAAATAAGTCAAAGTTGAATACGTCAGACACCAAAAGAATATTTGAAATATATAACAGTAAAAAAAATGTTTAATCCTACATCAATGTATATATGACAACAAATCCTCAAAATCATAAGATTAACGGTTGTTGGCTATACATAATTCAGATTTTTGAGTATTAACATCATTAACGTTGTATAATTAACTGTATATAAGTATAGTATGAATAGAAAGATACTGTTGAACAACCAAAACAAACCTTTCATTATCCCTAAAGAGCCCACACACCAACTACTACGATTAAAGTAAAAGTGAAGAAACTGTCCTTATCTTATCTTATGATATTTGATAATTCACCTTTTTTATTTTCCCATTTCTCTCTATATAATTCCTTCAATCCGTGTGGGCAAAAAACATTGCCACTTCAACAACAATACACAAAAACTCAAAATTCATCCATGTCGAACACAAAAAGGAAATTGTTTGGTAATTCGGCCTATTTATTTCGTTGTTCGGATTAATCTCTCTCTGCCGGTTTGAGATTCAAAACCAAAACCTTAACGTGGTAAAAAAATGCCACGAATGTTTTTTTTTGTCCAGGTAAAATCTGTTACGCAATTGACAATTTTTTTTTATCTAGGGTTTGAGGCTTGAAACCATAATAGACATCAACATACGTAATGATTTCACCAACTGACGTAATCTCGTTTTTATAGGCTGTCTTTATAAATAAACCATCCTTCCCTATTGTTGATTAGCTCAATAAAATTATAATCTTTATTTTTTTTTCTTCCTTTACTTCTTATCAATGTTGCTCAGAAACTCAATATTTTCCACTAAAAAGTTCTTCAAGAAAACCCTAAACACCTTCAAATCTTTGTTTTCCGGCGACTCTAACTACCGCCGGATCCCAAAAACTCCTTCCTTCAATAATCAAATTCCGGTTGACATGATCAAGAACAGAGAAATGGATAATTTCTACACCAACTTTACCAGCAAATCGGATCATAGACGGGAAACCAGCGGAAAAAGGATAATGCCGCCACTGCCGCCGCCGCAGCAGTCAATTGTACAAAGGAAGGATGGAATAGATAACGGAAGTTTGGTTTATAAGGGCAATAACGAAAAGAATTGGACGGAAAGGGGTTCAAATTGTAATATTGAAAGAATTAGAAGGGACGAAATCGAAAAGAAATTGAAGGAAATTGAGAATATGGATAAAAGAAATGTGGAACATGTGCTGGATATGGAAGAAATAATGCATTATTATTCAAGGTTAACCTGTCCTACTTATATTGATATTGTTGATAAGTTTTTAATTGATATTTATGCTGAAATATTTTCTCAATTTAAATCCAATTAAATTTTGCCTTCAATTTCACTAATTGTTGCATTGATTTCTGACTGTATTTGTTTGTATTGATTTATATTTCATTTTTTTTCCTCAAACATCTTACCATAGAGTTTGAGAGTCTTGAGACTGAATGTGCGATCTTAAAGATCACATGTTCAAGTTCACATATCAATGGACTGGATGTGTTTTCTTTAAATCGATGTAAGCCCAACTGCGCAATAAAGGGAAAAATGAAAAAAAAAAAGGTTTCAAGCATAAAAATAAATGGATATTTTTATTTTATTTAATTAAACTTTACTTATAAGTTGCTTAAATATAAATTAAGAAAATCAATTAATAACTTGTAAGTTAAAATACAAGTCATCTTTGAAAACTCAAGGAAAGTGTTTTGAAGTTATTTTATTACTGAAAAGAAAGTGTTTATAAGTTAGTATTAGGCAATCAAATAATGTGGTAGTTCTCGTTCATGTTGCTCTTTAATTTATTAGAAAATGTTAATTTTAAATATTTAAATAAGTAATTAAATTGTTTTTTAAAGACTTATAAGTGGTTTATAAGCAGTTCATAAGATGTATAAATTATTCTATGAAAAAAAACATGTTAGAGATAATAGAATTATTAGTGTATAAAATAAAATGGAAGTATATTAATTTTTTCCATGTCACAATATAAATATTTATAAATAACTGTACAATAAGCTAAAAAATTCAGCTTACAAGTTTGGACTTATTTTTGTTAGTTGAACATCTGATTCATCCAATGGGGATGTTAATAGGCGGGGATTATTCGAAACTCATGACATCTGAATCTATAATTTCGGGGAAAAATCTGAAAATTTTCACCTGTGAGAATAAAAATGAAGAAAATTATACAGTCTAGTTGGAAAGATGTGCAGATTTGGGTATAGTTATATCCAATCTTCCCCCGAATAGATCCCTGTGTGTGTGTGTATATATATATAAAATAATATCAACTATTTTCATATAAGAAAAATATCAACCATGTTGTTTATTTCCTAGTTAGTGGGTACTTAAAATATTATTTTCACTAATTATAATTTACCATTTTAATATGGAAACTAATAATGTTTGTATATATAAAACACTAAATGGGAATCCCCGAATCAGTACCCGAAAAGCATTGGATGTAGAATGGGAGTTGCATTACCCATACCAAACATGTCTCGTCGACATCCCTATTACCGGAGCTATACCCCGATTACATCCAAATCTGACTAGGGTCGCATACTTGGTATGGTGGGTGAGTCTCTCATTGAGAATTTTCTATGTTCACAAGATCCAAACTCGAAACATTGTTTAAGTAATACCGAGCTACTTACCACTTAAACCAAACCCAGTTATAACCGTTTACTTACTAATTTTATATAAGCTATAATATGATGATGAAAAAATTGAAAAGTAGTAAGTTATTAGAAAATCACTTATAAAGTTAAATATCAACCGAAATTGGATTGAAACCCGAAAAATTGATCATTGGATTGAGGCTGATCATTGGATTGTCAATACTCGAAGTCAAAGATTGACTACCTACAATGAAATTAATGGTGTAAATGATGTTTTTAGTCAGTCGAAGCACATAGTTCAACATTACAACTCATAATCAACTTTTGAGTTACCAAACTTATAAATTACTCTTCAAAATCATGACTTTTAAATGACAGCCAAATAAAGTTAGATGCATTTGACATTCATGCAGTATCAAATTTGTACAAGTTTAACCCTTTTTTTCAAAACGCGATACAATATTTTTTTTAGAAAGCAGACAGAAAGCAATGAGACAACAATCTCAAATTGATTCTTTAATCACTTTTATTATATAATAAGTGGGTTATGTTATATCAACCTGACACCTCAAAGATTATCAACATAACATGGTAATCCATTTTGACATTCCTTGTTTACGGTATTGATTATTTGAGTATGAAATATTTCTAGAATAAAGTCGGGATTTATTTACAACGTCATGTAACTCAGTTGACAACACACACTTAATATGTAGGAAGAAGCTTAGATTTGACTCAAAATGAATACATCTATAGAGAGATAGGAGGTTTAACTTTAACCAAATCACGAATAATATTATCTCGATAAAATGAGTTTGACGATTTCTCATTTATATCTTCGTGGGCCTAAAACATCCAGAAATCAGCTGTGGGCCATGAGGTCAGCCCATAAATAGGCTTCAATTGCTTTATCTATTGTTTATATATTGGGCTTGGTGGATTTGATTTGTTCAAAGGTAGTACAATTTGCTCAAATTATACTAAAAATACAATTACACTATTTCACCAAAAATAAATATATCAAAATTTAAAATATCATATTTTTAGAGTGTTCTATGTTAAAATAGAAATTTAATTTGGTTATTGGTATTTGATTATCAATTAATATACTGATACATAAAATATAATGAATATCAATTAATGTAAAGTGGGCCTTGTCCATTTAGGAATAAGCCATCTTTATGTTTACTGTAAACACAGTAGCCCAATGAACTTGCAGGCCCATGATATTTTTCATTTTTCTCTTAGCCTACTTATTCTTAAGGTTAATTGCATCAATAGACACCTAAATTTGGATAATACTTTAGGGGGTTCACTATGGCATTTTACATTTTTATTCTTATTTTAGATTTCCACACGACCGTAAAGTGCCGTACAAATCCACCCGAAAATTATGATCGAGAAAATGCACTTACCGCAGTAGAACATACTCAATTTTTTCCTATTTAATTTATAATCAGTTTATCATATTATCAATATGTAACATATCTATATAGTATGTCTGGCCCTATCTTTTTTTTGTTTTACGCTTTTGTACTCTTCCTCTACTATGTTCGGGCAAAATAGAAGAGCAATACATAGCAAAAATGTGTTCTTCGACACGGTACAATGAAGATAACTTAGGATTGAAGATATTTGCTTTAAATACATAGCATAGGAAGAAAATTCTTCAAGAATCAATTAAGATTCCACGGGGAATTTGACAATATTGTGGAAGTAAAGTAAAGTGTTCCCTTTATGCAATCATATCCCCTCAAAGATATTTCCTTTTTGTTGTTGATAAAAGGAGATAAAGAATCATCTTTTTATTTTTCCCCATTAGAGAGAAATATTATCTAGCAAAAATGTTAAACATGTTAAGGGACTTGGCTCTCAAATTATATCTCGATAATCTTTAGAAAACAGATGCCAGTTTCCAAGTTTAATGGCAATATTATATATAGTAACATATAAAGAAGCTAGCTAGTCAATACATAAAAACAAATTTATCAAATAATATTACAAAGTATTATTCTCAAATCATTGAATGATGATGACGGTTAGATGAGTTAATAGTATTTTCCAAAACATTTAATTTTGGTGATAAAGAGATGCAGATAGAGACATTTCAAGATTTTAAAAAACTTCAAAGATACTCTACACACTTTTGAATCCCTTGACACGTGGAATGAGAGATTTATAATCTAATGACTGAATTGAAAACAAGTTGCAATATTGGTGGTCCAATTAGTACACTACGATTATACCATTTTTCAAACAATTAATAGTAAAAGTAAAAAAAAAAAAAAAGAGATTAAAGAAATATACATTTGTATCAGTAAATTTTTCAGACACGACGTTAACATGCATGGCATCAAAGACATGCATGCATGTGTTTTTGTAGTTGGATCAGCCTCAATGATGAGACACGTAGATAATTCATGCTCCATAAAATTTAGTTGTGAAAAATGTTTATTAGAATTCACGTGACTTAATGTTGTGAGTAAATTACTCTTGTATAGATGAGTCAGCGTTAATCCCAACTTGGATAAGTACATCATCTTGTGGATATATTTCCCTCATTTGATCTTAGTAAAAAGTTTATAAAAACAATCTTGCATTGGCATGGCTTTGTCTTCTCCCATTCAAGGGATTCCTGCTTGCATGTCTTGCCCTTTTCATCTACCTAATAAAGACAGCAACTTTTTCTTTTAACAATAAAAAATTTATAAATTAATACTCTTTGAATTAATAACCTATCTAAAATAATATATTTTTCTGGTCTCCGGCTTGGGTAAATTCGAAAAATAAGCAATTTTGATAAGGTAATGATAAAATAATTTTTTGTTTCTTAATTATAAATATGTGGTAAAAAAAATATCAGAAATTAATAATTCACCATATTACGTATATATATTACAATTTTGTAAATATGATTCTATTGTTATCAGGTTCTTTTTAGAGTTTAAATCTTCTTATAACGCATATTTTGTTGGAGTATAGAGGATTTTTTGAATGATTCTGAAGTCGTGATAACACTATTGAAACTATTTTGGTAGTTCAGGTACTTATATTTGATTAAGGAACATGTCCAAAAAATATGAATTTTCGGGATTGTACATCCTAAAATACATGACTTTTTAAGAGAAATGCAGATTTTTAGTCCAAAAACCATGACATTTCGGGGTAATAACAGAAAATTTTATTTTCGAGCTAACCAGGTATCTCGACCCCAGCCTGGGGAGTTGCTCCCGGACCCCCGAATTCTACCCGAACAAGCATACACTCTGCACTCTCCTGACTTGTTCAATGATATATCACGATCGCATTGGTCAATTAATCAATCTAATTACACTAAAATACTAACATATCTAATCTTCTTTATGACATCCAAAAGCCTTGGTGTATTGCTTTCGTAATGTATCAAGAAATTGTTAATGTCTTTGATGAGTTGGGTGATTCGTTAAGAGTAATGGGTTACAACGGTGTTGCGTCGTCACCAACATCATCTTTAACATTATTTTAATAAATAATATTCATTGAATTAAGTATAATACATAAAATAATAGTACAATTCATCATATTTGAATTTATATAAAAAAATTAATTTTGTATCATATCGAAAACTATCTGTAAATTAAAAATTATTAATTTATTGATTAATTTAAACTCTCTAAATTAATAAAAAAATTTAATCCCAATCATATTAATTTATAGAGTTTCTATTGCACATCCTTGATCTTATAATAAAAGAAAAAGATCTTGACTAGGGCTTTAGCCTTAAGTTTCCCAAAGTAGCTATGCTTTAGCATGGAAAGAGAGCAAATGGTAGACGACAAGGTTATCCTTATACATGTTCACAGGTTGGGCAACCACCCGGCTCAGTTCAATTCAGTTCACTCTTATGTTGAAATTTGTAATAAAAAAATATATAAAATCTATAGTTTCTTTACTCAAGTAAGAAAATAGTTATGCATGAAATAGAATAAAATGATTTAATTCATTTTAATCGTATAGGATGCGAAAAATAATTAATTACCTAACTATGAGAAAAAAATTAAATGACGAAGTACTTCTCAAAAGAAAATCGTAAAATAGAAAGAAAAATGAATAAGAAAGATGAATCGAATGACAAAGACAATGAAAGAGATCACGACATCTGATTAACCGCCTTATTTGACCATATTGTAACTAGCAATAGATAATCAATGTCCTAAGTGTACTTAGAGAAAATATATGCTTTAAGTAGAATTGATCAAATCAAGTCGAGAAAAAATGAAGCAACTGAAAAAAAAACAACGAAAGAATATAGAAATTTGTCATCTGATTAACCGCCTAATTTGACAAATTTGTAACTAGCTATAGATGATCCGTCAATTTCCTAAGCTAGCTTATTTAAAGCAAATTATAGACTTAAAGAAGGTTTTATGCTTATCTGCAATTGACTTGATCACATCACTCAAATCTCAATGCTAATATGAGAATTTCAACCTTATTTTATAGATAAAAATGTCATTTTGATGAACAATATTATTCCGTTGTGGCAATTTCTAATGTACCCATGTCTAACATCACGCATGATAATAATAACTAGACTTGTGAGGTCTAAGGATACGATTCAATGATTGAGAATTTCTATACCTAAAATAACACTTTATACTTCAATATTGTAAGCACTTAATTAATCAAAAGAATAAAAGTTAATATAAGATGTTGAATTGTTTAGTAGTGGATAGACATGTTCGAAGAGGCATGACTAGACCATATTTCAGTGGTGAATCCAGGAATTTTTTACTGTGGTGTCCACATTCAAATATCAAATGTTTTAAAAATTTAAGTAATTCATAAATTCATGAAAAAGTTAAGAAATAATAATGGTGAATATTTTTTTGTGAACAATAAAATTGTAAAAGAAATAGTAGAGCTAAATTTATAAAAATATATTGACATTTAGTAAAAAAATGCATTTTTTTAAAATAAATATGCAACTTTAATATTAATATGGGGTCCAACATTAATTTTTAATGGGTTCTAAATATTATTTAATAGTAAATTTATACTACTTCTTTAAAAAAAGTGGGGTCATTGGACCCCACATCACAATATGTGGCACCGCCACTGCTATATTTAGATCGGGTATTGTCGGGTTTCGTAAAAATACGTTCTTCACAAGCTAAACCAACCTCATAAAATTATTATTTGTGCTTGGACCGGATCAAATTTAGGTTTAAAATTTCATTTCAAGTTTGACCCAATCTACATATAAAAAATATTAAGAACTCAAATCTAAATTAAGACTTTCCAATAGATTAATAATATATATAAAAACATTTGCTTCTTTTATTCAAAATTATTTAAGGAAAAAATAACAGAATTGAATTGTTTTCATCATATAAAATACAACAATTGTAACATTACATACAGAATTATAATTAATTAAGACAATGTGTACTTATAACATTTCGTGATTGTTACAACATTAATTGAAAGTTTAGGGTAGAGTAGGCATGCTAATAAATTAGGGTTGATTAGAACACATGATGACAATTGTGGAATTAATTATTTATCCAAGAAGGACAAAATTAGGAACATATCAATCTAAGTATAATTATTGAAAAAAAGAAACTTAGATATAATACTTATTACTCCCTCCGTATAAATTAAATATTATCGTTTTAGATGAATTTTGATGTTTCTTTTTTATTGTCATTTTATATTTTCAATGTACTTTTTCTTTAAGTTTTCCATTCCTACCCCTATTAATTTGTTCAACTTTCAATATAATCATATTTTAATATTCAATAACAAGATGAGAAGAGTACAGAAATCAACATTTCAATATATTAATGAAGTCTTGAAAATAGAGCATGACATTTAGAAAAGGGTAAATTAGTAAATCACCTCATTCGATTAATTGTTATCCTAAAAATCATGAATTAGTTAAAACGATAATATTTAATAAACGGAGGGAGTAATAATTAATGTGTAAGTAATGTCAATTGGTCATGTCCTTCACTAAATATACAAAAGAAAAAAATCAGACACTTTACTACCATAATATATTGGACCACAATTAATTAAAGGATAATGCAGTAAACTCAAAATCAAATTTTAATTTTTGGATGGTCCAAATCAAATTCACAGTTACAAATGTGCATTTGCCCGCATACTTATCACGTGCCTTTGGACCATTTTTTTAATTGTTATATATTTCTAAATTAGTTGAATAATTAAATTTATTCTATTGCTTTTTATATTAATTGAAACTTATAAATGCATATATTGCTTAAAGTACGTATACTTACTTGTCAAAATTTGTTATATTGTGTACAGAGAAAAGCAGCAAGTTGTCGGATGAAATAAAATAGTTTGGGAGCCGGTTTGGTTGGTGTTACTTAGTTGTTAATGATAACTATTAATTTGTAAGGAAATATTATATATTACCAGCTATTCAGTGTCATTCTCAATTCAACGGTTATGTATTTATGAAAGAGTATTTAATTAATAAATACTAATCGTTGGATTAGGAAGGGTACTATATCTGGTATCATATATAAATTTCCTAATTTGCAGTTATTAAAAATTTTTTTATTTCCGAAATAGTTCAAAGTTAGTTCAATGTAAAAAATAGTTAAAAGTATTTGTTCAATGAATTTTTTCTTAGGTTATTGCTTAATTCAATAAAATAATTTATTTTCCACTATTCATTCATTAAGCTTTTGTTTATGCGTCGTCACTCTTTTTAATAAGAACAACAAATAATTGAAGTAGGAAAAAGAAATTTGAAAAAGGCAAACCTGAAAATTATGATGTTTGCTGGAGAAGGTGCAAAAGTGGCCATAAACAAATAAACAATCCTTAAATAATTACCATTGGGAAATTTTATAATGTTTTATTTAATAGTCTATTTAACTTGTAAGATATTCAGTATTTAATTTTCTACATGTTAGTACATTAATATATTGTATTTAATAAAATCTATGTTAAAAAAACTGAATAGTGTTTTGTTTGAATTGTGTTTTTATTCTCAATTGGTTTATACGACTATTATGTAATTTATTAAATTGGATACGAATAATATAAATTAAACATTAAAAATGTAACCAAAATTATGTGTACATATAAAGGATTATAAAAAAATTCTTAATTTCATTGAATGTGGATGGGATGACCAGTAATCAATTCCTATCTCCTTCAAAATTTTCTAACCAATCAAAAAATATATTCTTTAAAATCCTTTAACTTGCATAGACAACTTTTTTGAGCTTATGTGTACCTAACACGAGCTTTTAAGAACTATGGGGACTTCCCAGAGAAAAAATGGCTACCACTTTGAAAAGGGATAAATGCTTATTAAAAAAACCCTTATTGCTAACTAATTAAGTAGTTAGTGTTTATAATTAAAAAGAAATTATAAGAAGAAAGTGGGTAGGCAATGACAGTTCCGTTTGGTAATGCTGTTTTTGTTACGGTTATTGTTGTGGTTTGTTGTTACAGTTCGTTGTTTCTACTATTAAGTAATATTTGTTTAATGTTTAGTAAAAATATGATTTACAGTTGCTATTAGAAATGTTAAATTACTAAATGGACATGTTTTAAATTCAAAATAAATATTTTAAGACTATTTTAGATAGAATTAATGGAAACCTCAAAATTACTTCTTAAAAATTTGAATTTCAATGTAGTTTGGAAAATGAAATGAATCTCAATCCCTTCTAAAAAGAAACATTTACATCTTTTTATGTCTAACAAAATTCTTTGATAACCTCGTTTTCCTTTTCAAAAAGGAAAAATAGTTTTTTATGATGCTACCAAACGGGTTCTTATTATGGGATCATATGTGGACTCTTTGATGTATCTAAGTATGTCCGGTCCAATTAATAGTTTTATTTATTATATATTTATGTATTTATTTAATATAAATTATATTTTAATAATTAAGGATTTTTGTTTATGTTATCTTTCACCTCTACTTTGAAAGATCTACCAATTGAGTTTGATTGGTAAATTTTTTTTTTTTTTATAAAATATGATTTTTTTGAAATGCTGAATTTTGGAGTACATTTTAACTTATAAATTGGAAGTAACCATACAAATTAAACAAAATATCATACCAAAATCAGAAAAACAAATTATTGGGAGAGAATATAAAGAAAACTAAAAAAAGTAACAATTATGTAAAAAGAAAATTTCCTAAATTCCACTGCACGAAATGAAAATGTCGATAACCGTAAGAATTTTGACGTGATACGTTACACTGACTAGTTTTGTAGATCTTGAACGATATTGCTTAAAAGACATAAATCTTGATACCAAATATGAAAGATCAACATGTAACTTTAACTGGAAACATATGAATTGTAACCCAATGTTAAAGCTATCAAAGTCGTATTATATCAAAAGATCTACGACGAAGGAAGATGATTGCGTACGTGAAACTCTATAAAATATCAGATGCAAATTATATCACACAAAAATTGAAAATATAAGAAGTAGAAAATACCAAAATATAAGAAACAGACATGGGAGCATGCTTCTTTCTCCTTGGAACTAAAACTTTTTCAAAAAAACTAAGGGTCGGTTTGGATGTGCTTTCCCAATCTGCTTTTCTAGAAAGGTCCATTTTCAAGCTTTTCCTATAAATAGAAGAGTTGATTTTGGAAAAAAAACAAGTAAGACAGTTCCTAATTAAATTGTATGAAGGACCAAAATATGTTGTTCAAAGTCAAAATATATAATTCTATCAAAAATTTAAGAGAGCAACTTACTAGAACAACAACTTGAAAAACAATACCAAACAGACCCTACGAAGAGAGGAGAGAAAAGACGGCTAGGTTTTAGACCACACTTGGTTTGTAAATTTTTATATTTAAGTTTATATGAACTAGACAACAATAAATCATACCCCTTCCATCCCATTTTAAGTGTAGTTTTAGGTAAGATTGTTGTTCTCTGTTTAAGTGTCGCTCTATATCCATTTCTACCCTTAATTATAACAACATGATTTCCAACATTATCTAATAAATAAATTTGAAACTCATAAAAGATGGAGAGTTTCTGCAATTCTCTATTTGCAACTCTTTATTCAAATCGAAAAAAATATACCGAGTTTAAAATTTTATTGATGTATTTTAATTTCAGTTTTAAAATTTCAGTAATTATTATGAAAATGGACTTAATAAAGACATACGTTAATCATTGAAAGAAATAATTAAAATGGAATGGACTTCTATACATAGTAAAGATGAGAAAATCGAGTTTAAGATAAGAGATAATTTTATTATTGTATTACATATTTGAAATAAATATAAAAGATTAATAAAGTAATTTTAATCTCTCATTAAATATTTTTCAATTCTTGTACAAAATTCTAAAATGACATTTAAAATAGGATTAAGGATGAAGGAAGCATTATATACAGATAACATGACCTGTGACAACTACCACGCATGAGACACCTGGTATCTCTTATACAATCTAATATTATCAAATTGATCGGTTCAATTTATATAAAAGCTCAAACTGTACCATGTACTTAAATACAAAATTTTGACCTTTCTACAATGTATTATCTATCTTGGATTCAAAATTAAATCAATTCAGTTCAACCCACACACATTCAAGAGAACACGATTTAAGTCTTTACAAGCGAACATATATAAGATTTGTCAACAAAAATGAATAATGTTTTGTGCTCCTTAATTTTCAGCATGGAATTTTAAAAACTCTTCTTCGAGTTTAACTAGATCTGGATCATTGACTTATCTTTCGAGGCCTAAGGTATAACATTACCCCAAACTTCGCCTGATCTTTAAATGCAAATTTATGATCTTTCGATTGTCATGCCTCATTACCTAAGTAAGAATATATGTAAGTATTGTGGCAAGATAATCTAAATAAACTGATTTTTATTAAAACTTAATTTACATTACTTATTTATTATTATTATTTTCAAAAAATTGTACAATCTAGCTTACATTTATACAGCTTATATAATGTTCTTAGTTGTTTACACATGAAACATATATATTGCCATTTTCAAGGTAACTAAATGATTAGATTTGATTAATATGAACTAATTATACTCTTGATTAATATATGGTGTTATAATTAAGCTTTATCATGCCATATTAATGGATTGATAGAGAACAAGTGATTAAGAAGATGATAGTATAATGGTGGTCCAAAGTTTATTGAAAGAACTAACCAATATATAAGCTGGCAAACCAAGATAAGTATTCACTCAATCTTTTTTCATGCTTAATTGCACTAATGGTCCCTTGATTTTCATTTTTTAACGCATCAGCCATTAAACATTTCTTAAGTTTCAATGACAGCCTATATGATCATATCACTAGAGCGCTTGTCCGGAGAAGCATAGCCCATGTGGCTGTTAAAGAAATCCAATTAAAGCTAAAAGATATTTTGTGTGTGTTTTAAACTAAAATCAAATTAAAGTTCAATGGCCTTTATAAATAAAAAAAGTTAAGGGACCATAGGTTTAATTAAAGTTTAATTTTAGCCACCCTATTGGTTCAAAAAAATCGAATGTATCCTGAACTTTGTAAGGGATCATGTTACTCTTTAATACTTGTATAAAGTGCATCACTGTATCTAACGTGTCATATGATGTGACATCATTTGAAAAAAAATTAGCATTTTGATTTAGATCTACTTAAATTTGTTCAGATATCTCAGTACTCTGTATCAACACCATCTATTTGTTCAGAAGAGATTTATCTTTTCGCCTTAGTGGGTTATTTCAACGTAGATCTACAGAACTCTGGATTTTTTTAACGGTCTCTTTAGATATAATCTTTTGTGTCAATAGCTTTTGGTTGTTTTGTGTTGGTTTTGTGAATCTACAACTATGGAAATTCATGTTTCAGGTAGCTTGGCGAGAATATTATAGCTGGTTATGTTTATGTTTGGTTTTTCTTTGCACTATACTTATCAGGTTAGCTTATGTTTGCCTTAGTGGTCTTTTTATATATTCCCCCATTTGTGGAATCTTTGCTGGTATTGTCTAGATCTTAATTGAGAGTTTAGTCTCTATTTCTAGGCTTTTTATTACTCATGTTTGTATTGTTCACGTGACTGTTGTGATTTTAATATATGCTATTATTATTAAAAAAAACTATTGGTCATGTTTAGTTTTATAAAACTATTTTCATTTTCAATTTCTTTCTTCATTTTTCATTTTTCAATTTTTCCAAATTTTTCATTTTCCAAATAAAAAATTGAAAAATAGAAAACATGTTCATTTTTTTATTTAGTTTTTTATTTTCTGTTTTATTTTAAATTATTGATGTATTTGAATTCTCTCTTTAAAAAATATTATAAATGATATGAAAAAATATTGCAAATTAATTTAGAAGTAATAGATATAAACTTTAAACTAATCAATAACAAAGTAAAAAATCTTTTAGTTCAATCATAAATTTAAGTTGATTCATGAATATTTTAACGTATACTTAAAAAAGACAATTTTAGAGTATGATTAAATGTAGAAAAAAATTTTTTTTTCATTTTTATTAGGAATAAGGCCGTATTTTTTGTCAATTTTGTTGTTTGTGAGATTTAAACTTAAAACCCAACACTTCTTGTATTCTTTAAGGGTGATGATCATTTTATCAAAGCCTACTTGTTTCATTTTATTTTTTAGTTATCTTTTATTTAAATTTAAAAAATAGGATGTATATTATGTTTAATTTTTAACTTAATAATTTTTTAAATAGTAAATGATACTTTTAAGCTTTATTAGTTCAAAAACATAAGCAATTAATTAAAAATATATAAATTAAATTAAGTAAAAAGTATGCAATAAAAAACTATCAAGTAATTAATATAAATAACAAAATAAATAAACTAAAATTTTATAAGTATTTAAGGATCTTATTTCCTTCTTTTAACTCCACTTTTTAATAGAAAGCCAAAAATACATTTATAAAAATGTTATTTGTTAGTTATTAACAATTAATTATACAATTATGTATATTAGTATAAAATAAAATAAGTAATGGAATTTTTCTTTTTTCAATTTAAAAAATTTCAGTGATTGAGGTCTTAGTCTAGTGGTTAAGACGGAAGCTATGGACTCTAGAGGTTCCAGGTTCGAGTCACATCCGGGGTGGGTTGGGGATTTTCCTTTCCATTTAATGTAAGCTCAAATGAGGTAAATTTTTTAAAAATTTCAGAAAATATCAAAAAGTTATTTTCTATCACAAGACATAAATTAGAATAATTAAAAAATTGTTTTCCAACTAACAGGTCCTAATTTTTTTCAATTCACTTTTAATTTTTGTTTTCGTGGAAAAGAGGATATATACACACATATATATGTGTGTGTGTGTGTGTATATATATATATATACATACATGTATCTATATATATATATACATGTATCTATATACCTATATACATATATATGTAAATTATTCCCAATTAGATAATGATGAGTTGAATGTTTCATTACATTTATAAATGGATCGATAAACTCTTTTAATTGTAACATATCAAATTTTAGATAATATAATTTTTGGAAATATCAAAATGTGAAGAGTAATTGTTTTCATATTATATACTCCCAAAAAAAATATAATGAAATCACAACATACTCAAAAAGTTCACCCAATTTAATCAGCAAAAGCCTAAAATAAAATAAACAAGACATATACACATGGACTAAGAATATAACCTTCACTAATAACAAAACAAATATGATGATTATCAATATGATCAATGGCCTCCAACAACTTTGCTCAACTCTATAACTATTTATGGCTTAATGAAACAATTAACCCCTCAATTTGTTTAAAATGCATAATTTTACCTTAATGTTATGTGTCAACTTCTTATTAACTTGATTAGTTAAATATATCATTGTTTTGACATTTTTTCAATAAAAATGTGGTATGTGACATTAAAGGGGTAAATTGTTACTTTTTTTTTCAAGTTCAGAAGATTATAAAAAACTTTTAAAATTTAGAGTTACAACTGAGTTCTTAAGATAACTTCAAAGAATGATTTATCCCTTATACAATTAATTAAAATTCCTAGTCAAACATTTTTTTCATCATCATAATCAAACATTTTAACCCTCAACTCTTTACCTTTTTTGGTTCGAAATGTCAGATCGGATCCGATAAATATCGTGGGCGATTCGAGTAGCATCGAAAGAAGAGCCAAGCAGGCCACGCTTTGTAAAGCCAACTGCATACAATCCATTTTCTCCTTTCCATCCATTTGGGAATGATTTCATTGGCATTCCATCTTTCTCTGAAAACATTTTTCTTTCCTGGAATACAATTTTATTTTTTCATTATCAATTATTTATTTGATGAATAAATAATATTTTCATGCCAAAAATAAATTATTGTAACATATAAGTTGGGTTATGTTGGATATATACGCCGCTTAATTTTGAGTTAAATGATTTAGTTTCACATTACAAGTGAATTTGCAGCATGCTCTGCAAAAAAAACTAATATGAGAACAAATGTAGAAAAATCTTCAGTTATAATATAGACGACATTTAAAATATATACTTTCCATATTATTTTTATCTTTGCCCATTTTTTTTCTCTTTCGTTTCTACCTTATTAATAACCATCACTTTCCTTTCATATATTTAAGAGATTTATTTCATCTATCTTTCAATTCTTTTCATAAAAATAACAATGAATTTGTTAATCAATCAATCATTGTGATAAGCATAAAAATTTAATGTAATTTTTTTGAATCATATTTTAAATCTAGGACAAAAACCTAAAAAGATATATTAACTAGGATGGAGAAAGTATCATTTTCCCCCTTTTAAATATCACCTAAATAACAGCAAACTTTTCAACTTAGGGTTAGGAACATTCCTCAAATCAGGAATCAGTCCCATCCCAGTACGGGTATCCATCCCCCGACCGAGACGATTTTATTAGCAACATCATTTGAAAGTTGCTAAAATGAATTAGGAAAAAGATCGAAGGGTGTAATTACTTTTTTTTTAAGTATAATTATTAAATGTTACATTATGACCGTTGTCCCAAACTGTAAGTCCTTTTGATGTCTTTCATTGAAAATGTGACATGTGTCTTCAATTAGAATTCTTTTAGATTATTATTTTATTTTCTCTTTGCGTATTTTTTAATTTTCTCTCTTTCACATGTTATTTTTTTAATAGAGAACACCAAAAGGGACATACAAATTGGGAGATCAGATTATTTTTCATGATTATTAATACAAATGAAAAGACTACCATTTACCGTAACAACTAAACAAAACATTCCTTATTATTATTATTATTATTATTATTATTATTATTAAACGTACCTTTAGCCAAGAGGGTACATTACTTTTATAGCCTGTGGCCAGAATTATAGCATCAAAATCTTGTGTCCTTCCATCAATAAACTCCACTTTATGATGCATTACTCTCTTTATTCCCCTGCATACCTATATTTCCCAAGCCCAACTAATCAATAAATCGATTATTAGGGTCGGCCGGACCTTTATATCGTTCAACGGTCGCCACATCAACACTTACGTCGATGAGGTGAACGGTTTCAGACTCTTCCAATTCGAGACAAAAGTATAAAGTTTTTCACCTTAATTTCTCCGGTTCGGATTTTGGCCAAAGTGCCCATGTCCAAAACAGGAGTTTTTCCGGTAGCATTTTTTAGTTGAATAGGGCCAAGTTTTGGGCGATGTAGGCCGAATCGAGAGGTATCACCGAACACAAAGTTGGATAAAGTCAGTAAAATTTTATCGACGAAAGACATCGGGAACCACTTAAGCAGCCACATAGATAATCCAAATGTGGATCTACCAAGTATCTCTTGAGGCAAAATGTGCACCTGCCCAATTTTATAAATAATTACATAAATAAAAAAAGTTACTTAAAAAGCTTGAAAACTATATTTAATAATTTAATTTTTATATATAGTATTTTTTTTCAAATAAAAAAAGAAAAAAACTAATATGCATTTGAGCTTTTTGGAATGCTGAAATTTATGCTACGCATGCAAAATTATATTCCAATAAAATCTAAAAGTGCAGACAATGTTTTCCACGGTTATATTTTTTTTACATGTTTTTCAAAAAGTATGTAAAGATCCATCAAGAAAAAATTTACATGCATAGAAATAAGTAGAACATCGACTTACCGAGTCTCGAACAACAACGGAAGGACAAGCATTGTACTCACAAAGATCTAAACAAACTTCCATGCCCGAATTTCCGCATCCAACGACCAAAACTTCCTTCTGTCTAAACATCTCTCCACTCTTATAACAACTTGTACTAACAACCGGCCCACCGAATCCCTTTATTCCTTCTATTTCCGGCACAACCTCTTCAGCGTTTTCCCCCGTCGCAACGACCAGCCATCGACACACATACTCATTCTCCTCATTCTTTAGCCCTAACGTCTTAACGCTCCACAACTCTAGCCGTTGGTCAAAGTATGCACTCACCACGGTGTTGTTAAACACGGGTTTGATCTCGAACTTCTCGCGGTACGCCTCTAAGTAGGTCAAGAATTGTTGTTTTGAGGGATAGGTGGGGAAATTCGGGGGGAATGGCATTAGAGGAAGCTCACAAAAATTTTTCGGAAGATGAAGACGAAGCCGGTCATAGGTTTTGAGTTTCCATAGAGAAGCTATACAATTAGTCCTTTCGAGGATCAAGCTAGGAATGCCTCGTTCTTTCAGACAAGCAGAAACGGCTAGTCCAGACGGGCCACAACCTACTATGACCGCCCCGGGCACCCAAATTCGGTCGCGGTTGCTGTTGACATGGTCATGGATTCTTTTCCCTTCTACTTCTTTCAAATAGTCCATAACTTCGGTCTATCTAGATGGCTCGAGGATGGCAGGAACAACTAACAACAACCATAACAAACAGAAGGAAACTAGCAAGGGTTTAGACGAATCCCTTGTTGATGCAAATGAAACACGTGTATAAAAACAAGATTTGATGCAGATAATTATCTTATCTAAAGATAAATAGAAGAGAGATAAATAGTGGGATTTATTTTCCTGGGTTGTTGGAGATATAGATTAAGTTTGATAGGGTCTTATTGCCTCTTAGCGACAGCTGCGGAGAGAAAATAAACCCTTTTCGGGGTTTGGAGATTTACAAATTGGGTTTTTAGATTTCTGACTTCTTTGAAATTGAAAGAGAAAGAGAGTGGTGTGGATAATGGGGTGGGTATATATATATACATATATAGGGCTGCGGACTTAATTTACTTATTTAAGTTTGCTTTTTCAAAAAAAAAAAAAAAACTGTGGTAAGCTGTTTAGTATCATTTAACTAATGTTTCGAGTTCGAATTTTTGAATTTAGAAAATTTTTTCATTGAAAAACTCACCCACCATCGCCTGGTATGCAACTGAGGTCCGCTCTTGATGTAATCAAGACAAAGCTCCGATAAATTGGGTAAGCAACAAACAAAATGTTCATTAGAAATGGTAGTAGCATATGACGAGTAGAATAACATGGTTGCATACGTAGGATATTCATGTTTGACTATCGCTAAATACATTTATAAGGAGTGAAGTGTTTTAACTGTTATTAAGTGTAGAATAATCCTATGTAAATAAAGATGCTAATGTTTCTACAAAAGATGTATGTTTTGCCTTTGGAAATTGACAACTTTTACCAAGTATTACCCTAAAGTTGAACTTATTCTACTATTGCCCTCAATTTGGCCAAAAATGCTTCATTGAACAAACTAGTGCACTTTTCTCGAATTCTAGAATTAATTGTGAAAGTTTAGTGCGACTCTTTAGAAATATTATCAAGTTCAGGTGCCAAAACAAGCATTATGTAAAAAAAAAAGATGAGCAGGGCTGTTTTTTTTTTTAACATTGTTCGCATGAGTTTAAAATATGATGAGGACTGCTCATGTTGCAGAACAAATGATAGAAATCGAAAGTAATATTTTTCATACAGAAATTCTTTTTTTACCGCAAAAAGAATGTATCTTGGTAGATTTGAAGCGTGCGTATAAAAGAAATGTTACCTTTTACAATAGTAGTTTTAAATTTGATTTTGCATTTCCAACACCAAGGATTTTGTATCCTATTTTACCTTCTCTTTTCTTTTTCCGATGCCTTGAAGTTCATTTACTTTATGTTCTTTCTAAAATATATTGGTCGGAAAATAATATTTTATGACATTACTAAACTGAGCTGCAATCCAAAAGAATATATAGTTTCAATAGATATAATTTTGCATGTCAACTCTCATAATCAATTAATTAATCATTTCCGTACGCATGTGTAAAAAAAATAGTAGATTGAGTTTCAATGTAAGTTGAGATATATGCTACGAAATGTTGTAACAACAAGATAATGAGATGTTTTTCAAAAAAAAAAAAAAAAAAAAAAACAAGATAATGAGATGCATGCATACTATGTAACTAATTTGGAGAGTGGGTATAACTAAGCAGTGTTGAATAATTTCAGCCTAAAACTTGGAAATAAAAAATAGTAACATTAGATGGTGTATATTGAATTTTATCATACTCTATATTTTCAAGCGTTCTCTCAAAGTTAAAGGTTTGCAATCTAAACAATATCCATTAAACACTTTAATGCATAATAGTTATAACAAATATTACTATATTGTCATCAATTACAACAGAATCTGCCCCATGAATGTGCTGAATTTGATCTCAGAAATTTATTTCATTCTGGAAATCAAATGATAGTAGGAGACAGAATCTATATAATTCCCTACTTTTATCGATTGAATTATATATCCTCCTTATTTTAAAAATATAATATTTCCTCCTTTTTCCCTTTTTATTCATAAACTAATTGCTTGATAAGACGTTTGTGGGAATATTTTTCTTCTTTTTGGTAATTTAATTAAAAGTAAACAATTTGTTGTTTTATGAGGATACTCCACTGGAATTTATGCCTACGTTTGCTTTTTTGGGTATGTTCTGGATTTACCTAACTAGTGTACATATATATATATATATATTTATTTGGCATATTTTTAAAAAAATTATTCTCCTATGAACTTACAATTAATATAAAAACAATCATAAATTATAGGTGAATTCGAACCTGTAATCTCTAGAATCATAAATTCAGTCTTAATCGCTAAGCCTGAATATTATTTACATTTTTTTGTAATACTCGGGTGTTTGGTAGCTTCCTTGATAGTTATTTTTGCATTTTTGTTCAAATAACAGTTTTATGTTCTTACTTAAGAAAATCAAATCTTTGCTACTATATGTTTTAAGCTTTGTTTGGATGACGGTTCTACGCCGTTCATTAAAGTACGGTAAGGTATAGTATGGTTAAAAAAATTAGTGTTTTGATATATGGTATGGTATGATATTGCTTTTTAAAATTTTAGTTTGAATAAAAGAAGAACCGTGGAGAACCACCCACCAAATCCGTAATTTTATTTTCATGGTTTGGAAACCATGAGAGAACCGTACCATGAAAATATCCATAAGACCAAATAAGTGAAATTAATCAAAAACCATACAATACCTAAACAATAACCAGTTATCATTAAGTTAGGTATGCCCATTTTTTCAGTTGTTTGATGAGGTCCATAAATGAAAATTTTGGCAAAGTTTTGATGGAAAATTATTTTGTACGGTGAGATTTACAAAAAGAAATATATTATTTAAACAATATTAAATCACAAACGGGAAATGTCTTTTAAAACCCACAAGAGAATAATATTAGAGGGGTCTTACCTTCCTAAGATAATGGAGGGAATTAAACAATAAACAAGCACTGTTTTTTTATAATACATTACTCATTGTAAAACTTCTTCAATAGTCATTAAATTGTCGTTTAAATGTTTAGTTATGAATCCATTTTTAAATGTCTGGTTATGACTTATTTCATATATTAAAATTCAAGGGCTTAGCACTACTTAGCAATAAAAGATGGAGAAGAATAATTAACTAATAAAAGATAAAAGAATTAGCCGATATTTTGCAAGATTGATAAATGATATTGGTGGGGCTCATTGAAATCATAAATATTTTTCTCCAAATGATACTTGTTGTAAGCGTATTTGTACTTTACAATTTTTTGAAATATATATTTGAAATATCATTTAGGTTTTCAAATTTTAAAAATTAACATTGGTGTACAAAATGATAGCACATAAAGGGTTAACAATATCCACACAAACATAATCAGTATAAAGTCAACCCGTTTTTTAATTATTAAGCCACATAATTTCAACTTAATTTACCAAATTTTTTTACTTACCGCTGGGAATGTGCGACTTGTTATAATTCTACTATATGTATTACATTTATATTGGTATTTAATTTTTAATTAAATCAAACAATGTCAATCAGTTTACACGAGAGCTATTTTTTATTCGTCATATTTTCTCATAAAATTTAGGCTTTATAAATCCTTAATTTCGCAAAACTCAATAATAAGAATCTTTTTCTTTCTTTTACATGAAAAGGGGAAATATTTTTTCCTTTTGCCCATTTTCAAATTGACTTTGTTAACCCTTATAACTACCTTCTCTCTATTATTTATTATGAATTTTGCAACTTCAAACGTCTATATCTCACATACTGTTGATTTTTTTTGAATCGATGCTTTATAATATTTTATTCGTTTTAATTTTATCTTTAAAATGAAATACACTTTGATTTTTCGAAAAATAAATAATGTTTCGCAATCTTATACACTGTATAATTGTGGTATAATGCTCTTTTTTATTATTTTTTCATAAAAGCGTTACATATAGTATAAAGTTGTATAATGAATTTATATAGATTTTTTTCTCATTTATGTTCATAACAGCATTGATTTCCCATAAAATCACGGCATGAAGACTTTGAGCCTAATATGAAAGTTCTTATACATTGTATTACAATGATTATGTTTACAACAAAACTCACTTTCTAGTAAAAATAATAATTTATTGTAGTCTTATACATAGTATAATAGTTGTATAATACTCGTTTTTACTGTTTTTTCATGAATAAGTTATATATGATATAAGAGTGGTATAATGTATTCTATATAGTCTTTTTTAAAATACATTATACCACTCTTATACATTATATAACGCTTTCATAAAAAAATATTATTTTTATTAAACAGCTAATATACTATGTATAAGATTGCGATAAATTTTTTATTTTTTCAAAAAATTTAAAGTGTATGTCATTTTAAAGATAAAATTAAGATGAACAAAATATTTCAAAGAGTCGATTAAAAAATTCAACGATTTATGAAATATGGAAGTTTGAAGTTGCGAATTTCAAATTAAATAGAAGAGAGAAAGTGGTTACAAGGAAAAAAAGGTAAAAGAAAAAAAAGAATATAATGAAATGACAAAGTAAATATTAATTTCTCATTTTTGTAAAAGCAATAAAATCTAACTTTTTTGTATATCGTTAAATTACCCTTTACACCAGGGGAGAGCAAGAACCCTAAAGAACCGAACCGAACCGAACCTGAGAACCGGACCGGATCGAATTAAATAGGTTCGGTTCTCGGTTTTGAGAAGAAAAACCAAATAAACCGAGAACCGGACCTAATTAATCTAATTAAAAAAATTAAGATTCTTTTCGTCTCTTTCGTTACATTTTATTCTTTTTAGATTTTATAATATAATTTTTTTATTCTTATATTGTAGGTTATTGAAATGAAAAATGTGTTTTGCATGTTAGTGGTTGTGTTCAGTTCCATGTATATTTGTTTAATTTTTTATTATAATGATCATAAAATTTAATTTTACTTTCTCAAACAATAGTTAATTCTTTAACATGAAAATAATTATTAGACTTTACTCTCCCAAAAAATAGTTAAATTTTTTTATAGAAATACAATTTGGCTTTATATGGAACTGAACCGAACCTAAGTAGGTCTGGTCCGGACAGAACCAAAATCTATTATGTTCCTAATTTTTTTGTTATTTGGTTTTTGATTTATTTGGTTCGGTTCGGTTTTTGAACCGAACCGACCAATAACCCGTTTATTTTGGTGGGTTATGTACAAGTGGGCTTGGATTGTTGCTCTGAGGTTTAGAAACTACTTTGGGCCTTCCAAAATGGCTCAGCTGGAAAAAAGAGATTCATGGCATCACAATTTACAATCATGTAACCCAATACTGATTTGGTCTAAACACTACATATCTGGGCTGGCACTAGTCCAAATGTGCTCCTTGTCAAGACTAAAGGTTCAAAATGTATCATTTATGCCCTGACTCGAACTTTGCCTTCGCAAGTTCGATTTTGATCACTAAGAAAATACATTAATCACAGAATCGAAAAAGAGATATGATTGGTATTGCTCATATTTACATTTTGTTAAATAAATAAATCTATTTATATTTAATTGTTTTCTATGAATAGACTTTTATATTTAACGAATTATAATAAGATGACCTGTGAACGGGTTCATTTCTGAAGTCCGGCTTAACATTTTCGATTAGTGATTAGCGTTGAAGAAATTGTGGATCGATAAACACGAGTGGCTTTTTGAATATTTTCTCCTAAAATACCTAAAATGCATAATATTAACAAAAAAAATCTTTTAAGTTTGTATCATTAAACAAGAGTGCATATTGTTGTAGTATATCATTAATTCATTTTCAAATTCGAAATACATATTTAATTAAAATAAATAAATTCAAAAATCTATTTTAAACATAATCACTCATTCCATTGATCCGAGGACACGTGACGGGGGACCTACCCCCAGAAATGGGCTCAACACTGAACTTGATTGTATGTGGCAGAGGTGCACCGTATTCATGTGGGGATGTGGGATCCACACCAATTAGATTGCATTGGGATGCTAACACGTTCCATTCTTAATTCTTACACACCCCACGTGGATGGGGTTAACGAGGACTTATGGTCCCCACCAACCTCACAACACTTACATGGCAATGTACTCCCACAATATGTGAGGGGACAAATTTTGGTCCCTCTTTGATGTTACAGCTCTTTTGTTTGACACGTGTCAGATAACACAGTTCCAGATTCCACCATCTGAGGTAAGTGTGTACGTGAGTCAATAGCTTGATGTTTGGCTCAATAAAAGTAAAGTTAAATTCAGTTTGTAATTGGTTGAATTCAAGTCAAGTTGATCATGTTAAAGTGGAGTCGAGCTTAAGAGCAAAGTTAAGTACTTAGAAGTTCAAGAACAAGATTCCCCACCATATTATTAAAAACTTGTGATTTATATGTATCAAAAATAAACTTTTAATAATAAGTTAATGTATTTTTTTACATATATGACATCCATTGTTTGTATGTTATATAGATCTTTTTTAAAAATAATTTAATTAATCAATAATAACATGAGGCGTAAATTATGGTGATTTAATTTTTAACAAAGTATAAATTACCTTGCTTCTTATCATAATTGGATTAATCATTATATCATTAATTCAATAGGACAAATAACAAAGTAATGATATTTTTTTAACAAAATCACCTTAAAAATTTTCTTACATTGTATGTCAAAATAACTTACAAACAATAAATTAAAAGATTTAAACAGTGAGAAATACTCTATAAATGGTCTGATATCATGAGAAACAAACACTAAGTCTATAGCGCAATCTAACATGACATGCGATTTTATATAACTGTTCATCAATATCCCCCTCAACTTAGACATAATAGTTTGATGTCACCTCAATTTTAAAAGGCACGGTTATCCTTTCATGTTGGTAAAAAATGAATTAGTTAACCCCCTCAACCTGACTATACCACTCTCACTTCAGAGTGTGTAATACACTTGCGCCACATAACAAGTATTGAAAATTCAACAACATGACACGTGGCACGTACTATCAAAATTTCAAAAAAATCTCTCACACAGTTTCAATTAAGTTCAAAATTTAATTTTTCTTACTATTATACATCTTCTCCAAACAAAGACATATATCCAACAGCGAAACAATTAATTGAAATTGCATTCTTAATTCACCTCTTTCATCTTAGTCGGAATTCAGATTCATTAGACCTTTAAATTGTAGTTTTAGGATCAAGAAGGCAAATGTGTAAAAACTCAGTTTCATAATTCATGTTTCTTCAAATATGCACACAGTCAACTGAAATTGGGTGGCTAGAGGTGGGGGGAAATGATATGTGAAGGAAGACGAAAGCCTTGGTGGTCGGAGGAGGTGATTTAGCCGGTAAAGAGGGCCATGGAAAAATGAACAAATCGGGGCTAAATAGCTGCGGGCTTAATTTATTTTTTTTTATAGTTGTAACAAACTTACTTAACAATTCAACACATGCCACGTCATCTACCAACTCAGCTTCGAGGGTTAACTGGATTATTTTTACCAACATGAGGGGGTAATCGAACATTTTTAAAAGTGAGGGTGACATCGGGCTATTGTGACTAAGTTGAGGGGGGTATTGACGTATTTCACCAATTTATTTTGCCGTAGCAGAAAAATCATTTTTGATATTTACACAATTTCTAAGTCAAAACTATCAAATTTAATGGGATATAGACAATGACATGCATAATTTTGCTTACACAACAACAAATCTATAAAATAAAAGGGGTATTTGTCACCTCCTTTCCAATAGTTGCATTTTATCTTTGCAACGTTGAACAACAATTTTTAGTCAACTTTTACGATGATAAATGTTTATTTTCACTTATTTCAAAGATAAAAGCGTGGTAACAACTTAAATTTGCAAATGCCGGATCGAAGCTCACTCCTTTGGTCTTGTAAAACAACATTTGTCAAAGAGAACTTGGTTGTGACAATCATAAAGTTCATCCAATATAAGAATCTTTATATAGATGCTAACTCAAAGTAAGAAACTACATTTTAGGTAGTGGCAATTATCAATGATTTTAAACAAGTAACCATAAATATTAAATCAAATAGGTTGAGATGTCTCCCAAAACGACAAATGAGGCACATGAGTATGAAAGGAATTGCAGGAGAGACAAGGAAACAGGATATAAGTCATTTTTAACGTGGGGCAACTTATTTATACAATGATCCTGGATCAATTATGTGGATTTTGGTCCATACATTAGGATTTTGACTTGTGTGTTGAGTTTTAATTATTTGGACCCTACTAATACACATGTCAAGATCCTAATGTATGGACCAAAATCCACATCATTGGTTGGACCAAAATCCACATCATTGGTCCAGGATCACTGTATAAATTCCCGGCATACAGGAGGTAAAATATCATTTCCAGACCACAATAATAAGTAACTATGATTTTCAGCCCATTATTTTAGTATTATAAACAACACTGTCCTTTCGCTATACAAATGTGAAGGAAATTGATGGTGATAAGTTACATTTTTTTAAAAATTAGTTATATTATACATTATTATAATTTGATTCGTGATTCATATTTTCACACCTAATTTTTTTTTCATTTTTTATATGCAAAACCATTAATGTATATGTCCATACGATATATCAAGGGTCAAACCATATTCCATGACTTTTTCTTATAAGATATTGATATAAATTTATAAGCGGTTTTTATTTATAAGTGCTTTTCATAGCATATATTTGAACATAATCAGCTTACAAGTTAAAGCTAAAATTTGATTTCGGTATTTCATTTTAAAAAAACTTAAAAATACTTAAGTTTTTAAGTTGATTATCTCATTTCATAAATTTATAAGTTATTTCAACTATTTAATTTTACACATCATTTCTCTCATTAACAAGTCATGTTTAATTACTTAATCTTTTTTTATAACTTATAAGTTGTTAAGTATCAAATGCTCTAAATACTTATAACCAACTTCAGAAAAAACAATTCTTTAAGAAGTACCATCAAGGCACCGGTTAAAGAAAATATCTAATTGTATCATTTTTGTTTTGATCTGTAGTATGCAAGATCATTGTTTAATTGTATGTAAAAAGATTAGTGTAACTAAATAAATATTTAATCTAGAACATTTTATACATTTATATAATGAAAGTTTTTTTTAAAAAAATCAATTATTAAATAGTTGAAAACATATTGGTGCAAGTAAAACTGAATTAACCATTCAATACCATCGAATTACCGAGTCGGGGACTGAATTTTAAATTTTAAATATATAATAACAATAAAGGCCGAAATAACATTTAATTAAAAAAACAAAATCTTAGCATACGTATTTGTGAGGCTACAGCAAGTTTAGTAACACTAGCGACGTACTTGTACTTATATATTTCAGAATAAACCGTGAATAAACCCAAAATAAAATCTTTTTTTTTTTCTTTCTTTTTATTATGCTGCATTTACAAGAAAATATTAAGAAAAAATATAACTAATATACCAGGAAAAGCATAATTAATTCAAAAGATAGAATCTAAGATAAATCTTGTGAATAGCAGCTAAAAGCCACCTCCTAAAAGCGAAAATGGATAAGGCAGCGGCGGCGCCAATTCACCAAAATAGCTTATCTGCCCACCGCCACCGCCACCGCCTCCGCCGTCGTATCCTATAAAACTATTTCCCCCCGGCGATACTGCTACCGTCACACCATTACCAAACCCTCCTCCTAATGTAACCGCCGGTAAAGGCCTAGGCGAAGCACAACAACTATAGTTACCTATCAGATTCGACTCAGATTGACCAAAACAGCTATTATCAAAATCAACCCGGCCAGTTATCTCCGGCGACGATATAACTCCAACGGTTACCTCTTCTTCCGACTCCGACTTAACGGAGCTCGAAACGGCGGTTCCGCCTGAGGAAGAGGAAGTAGAAGAAACCGCTAAACGGCGTTTCTTGTCTGTTAAATGTCTGGTTCGTTCTTTCTGAAGCATCATCCGAGGGAGAAGATCGGGATCTTCAACGACTTTGCGAAGAAACGCCATCATTTGCTCCGGCCGCCGCTCCGTCGTTTCCAATCTCTTGCTCATGCCTTCAACTTCTTTGTCAAGCTCTCTTTGTTCCTGCTTCAACCTCGTTATCTCCATAACTAACTCCTCGTAATCGAATTCCTCCAATTTCGCCGCCATTAACGAGCTCTTACTCTGTTTCCTTCGCACAATATTCTTCAATAAATGCTTCTGACCTCTCAGAAACCATTCGTTCGCGAATTCCCACCCGTCTGGATCCACCTTTCTGAATCCCTAAATCAGCCAAAAGACCTCATTATAAACCCCTAAATTCAAAATTCAATCGAGAAAACGAATCAAAACATCATAATTGAACGATTTAATTAGATTTTTTTGACTCACATAAGTGTTGAGCTGACGAACGAAGCTGGAGAAATTGTTGTGTTTGAAGAAAACGGGCAAGATTCGCTGGGAGAAATCGAGAGGATCAACGACGATGAAACTGTTGTTGGATTTGCCCCACAGAATAAGTGAATCGGAGGAGGGATCGTTGACCATCTGATACGTCTTCATGATGAACGGAGCGATGACGGCGGTGGTGTTCGTACCGGAATCCATTCCATAAACGGCGGGGACCGGAAGGAAGAAGAGGAGAATAGAAAAAATAAAGCTTTACGGTTGAGAAAGAAGCAGCAGGCTCATATATAACTGGACGCGCCTACTGTAACAAATCAAATGGATGCTGTGTTTTCTTAATTTCTTTTTTATGAAATTGCATTATTGATACATTTTTAAATAAATATACACGTAAATTAATGGAGTTTTATTGTTTCAAAATAATATTTTTGTCTAATTGTGGCTTAACTAGTTAACAAAAAGTACAAAATACGATTATTATAATCATTGAAACACTTATAAAATAAATATTTAATTTAGTGTTAATTTGAGATTACTGTTAAAGTTATTATTATAAAAAAATTTTACTTACAAACTTTTAGTACAATAACATATCTTACTATTAGATAAAAGATTTTGATTCTTTATATAAATTAATTAGAAAATATTCACTATTGATTTTCAGACCTTTTCGAGTCAGCAACCTGAAAATACTTGAAAGTTAAACTTTTTGAATTAGTATCATGCGAAAACAAACCAAACTGACCCTTACAAATTCAAGTTAATATGGTATATTTAATTATACCTTATGGCATGGAAATGTTTAATTCAAAAATATAAGTTGATGTAAAAATTTAATTATAATTTTTGTATTATTCTTAAAATTGATCATTCATTATGTCTTTAATTAAGGGAATTTATATATGGTACCGGGTATTTAGTACCCTTTCCAATCCAACGGTTGAGTATTTATTATGTCCCAATTAAATATTCTATCATTTTAATTAAATATTCTATCATAAATACATAACCGTTTGATTGAGGAAAAGTATTAAATACCCGGTACCACATATAATTTCCCGTTCAATTAATTCACCAAACACAAATCTCTTACAACTTTGATTGCTCAAAATTTATTGAGTAGGGTTAATAATATTTATATTTATATTGGAAAAATTCAAAAAGTATGAGACAGTATATTTAATTATCACAATAAAAAATTGATAAAAATTACTATCATGTAACTAAAAAAATAGTTATTTGTTTATCCATCTTTTGATTTTCATGATCTTTATTATTTTTCTTTCAGACTTTTCCTATTATTCTAGACAACAATAACTAAAGTAAAACTCTATATCAAAATTTCTTAGTCTTAGAAATATAATTACAAGAAAAACGACTTCAGTTGGAAGACTTGTTTTGGAATAATTGTCCTTTCATTTATTCAAATACAAATTAGACATGATTCAACTAAGTTTTACTGTGAATAAGTTATGGATTTTGTTAGGTTAGTTAAAAATATCAGTTTCAATTAAAATCGGAGTAAATGAAAACAAGTACATTAGTAAATCGGTTAATGTCTAGTTTTTCCATAAAATATTTAATCAAATGTCTGCAAATCAATCTTAGAATCAACCAATTGTTTTCTAAAATTGCTATATCCATGGTAGTGGATGTGAATGCCTCAAACATTATTGTTTGAAAAGTAATAATTTTATGGAACAATAAATAATCTCGCTTAAGTATTGAAGTACGAATGATGTAGTTACACTAATTAAGAGGAACATGGCACCTACACTCGAAATCCTTTCTCTTGTTTATGACACTTTCTGAATCATGAGCGCGGTAGTCTCATTTTTTTAAAAAATTATATGTAATCATGTTAAATATATAAAAAATGATAATTAATACACATTTTATTATGTGTTATAAATATGAAAATCAGTAACACATATATAAATATATGCGTTGATAATTTTATTTCCATTTATACATGTTGATATCCGTTTATAAGTAATGGTTTGCTTCAATATGGATGTCAAATTTTTTCAGAAATCACACGATGATTTCGTGTATGGGAAAGTTATAATTACTTTGTTTTTAAAAAATACAAGGATAATATATCATTGGGTACTTGATCTTGTCCTAAAAAACTTGCTGCCCCCCTAAACTTTCAAAATGATCACGTAACACCCTCAACTTTAAAAAAGTGACCCCGTAGCTCTCTCAACTTTAAAAAAGTACACCACTTTGCTCCCTCAGTACCACGTGTCAACTTCTGATTGGAGGAAGAAAATCAGAAAAATTTCATATTTGAAAAGTCAAACCAACCAGAAGATGACACATGGCATAGAGGGAGCAAAGTGATGCATTTTTTTAAAGTTGAGGGAGTTATGAGATCACTTTTTTAAAGTTGAAGAAGCTACGGGATCATTTTAAAAATTCAAGGTTGTAAGAGATTTTTTGGGACAAGTTTGATTTACTGAGTAAAAAAATAATGAATTCTCGTAAAAAAAAACACCAAAATATTTTCATCCTCTTGAGATATTAGTTGCCACTCGCACGTGGGGAGAGAATGGGGGACTGTATCAGCAAATGAGTGACATGGTCCCACTTATTGGGAAGGAAAACCAATAGGATGATGACAACAAGGCGATCTTTCAGGCTGGGATGAATATTTGACTTTGGTTGGCCAATGGGAAGAATATTATCAATTCCACTATATTATACTCTTGTACTTCACTTCCCACTATATCTTTTTCTCTATAATACAAAGCATGGCTTCTGATTTGCTAGCATTACCAAAGTGTTTTCATCGTCTTTGATTGCTAGAAAATTTGATTTCTATGCTATTATTCGTTAGGAGAGGCAGTGGTTCACGTTTTATGAGAATCTTTATATTACCATTGTTTAGTTTTCAGTTCGTTTGCCAAATATTTGAATGTTCGTATTGGTGTGGTTTATATTGTATTACATTACAAGATGTACACAAGTCCATGAACTGAATTGGAACATTTATTTTTTATAAAGGTCGATTCAAAACAGCTAAAAATCGGTTAATAATAGGTAAATTTTGATCCGTGTATAAATATTCGAGTCTATTACATTAAAAATATATTTTTTATTATAGTTTTCAAATTTTTCAAATTTATACCATTGGACTTTAAACTTGAATACACTAAATCATTATACCAAATCATATACTAAATAGTAAATATTATGAATAAATAAATAATTATAAAATTCATTTTTTATATTTTTTTTGTTTAAACAAGAAATGTTTAAGAAAATTATTCCTATCGGATGTGTATCGAGATTGGCTTTACTTTTGGGCTAAGGCTACCCGTGTTTTTTTTGTATGCGTGTCACTATTATATATACCCACGTGTCAGCTCTTATTTTCTTACATTAAAATATTGTGTTCTTTATACTTGGCCTGTAGGGTAGCTGTCACGGAGTAGGGAGCAAATTTTATTACTAATATATGAGTTTTTGTTAGTATAAATTTGATAGCTGATTTAATTTCGAAGAAATTTGTGGTTAATAACTGAGTGTTTTGAGAACCTTTTCGAGTTGTCATTACAATTTACAATTCATCAGCTTGATGAATTGATACCTAATACTGAATATATAGGTAAACAGAAAACCCCTAAAAAATGTTCAGATAAATTAAGATTTTTATTTGGAGAGTGATGAACAATAGTCAATGCCATTGAAACTTGCTCAGCAATTTGGTTTTGATGATGATTATTGACCAATTTAAAATTACAAACATTGTTATCATTGAATTTGATTGTGCAGTTGTTTATAAAAACTTTACTTCCTGTGATTAAGGGTATTCTTATTTCTATTCGATTATTGAAGATTGTAAAACTCTTGCACGAACCTTTGTATCCTGTCTTTTCATTTGTATTTCTAGAAAGGGAGTTACTACGCGTCGCCCGTTTTTACTTCGCGTCGCCCGTTCAAAAGACAAAAATGCCCCCGTTGCCAAAAATTTTTTTTTTCACCCCTTGCCGGATTGTCAATTCCGGCGACTGTATATTGGCCGGCCGGATTTTCCGGCCAGCCCAGTTGCCGGCCGGAATTTTATTCCGGCCAGAGGAGTTAAGAGCTGAAATAAAATTCCGACCTAACTATAGTATGGCCGGAATTTTATTTCGGCCAATATTAATTCCGGCCAAATTCACATTTGGCCGGAATAAAATTCCGGCCAGCCACGTAGCCGGCCAGAATTTTATTTTTGCCAAACGAGTAAACAGCCGAAATAAAATTCCGGCCTAACTCTATTACGGCCGAAATAAAATTCCGGCCACCGAAATAAAATTCCGGCCACCGAAATAAAATTTCGGCCAATAATATCAGTTTTAGACTTGGCCGGAAAACCATTCTGGCCAGCCAAGTGGCAGGCCGGAATAAATTTCCGACCAAGTGTGAGCCTGGCCGGAATTTTATTCCGGCCAGGTAAAGGGAGGGAAAAAATTTTATTTCTGAAATTTGAACTGAAAATATAAAATTTGACTACGGAAATATATTTTATGACTGATAAATTCCATGAACACAATAAAATACAAAGTTCATAATATTAAAATATAAGTACAAATCTCAGTACCAAAATGTTAAAAAACAATAATAATGGAATTACGAGAACAATTAAAATTGAGTACCAAAATGTTTAAAAAAACAATTTGTCAGAAATTATATAAAATAAAAGATACATAATGAATCACTGTGATTTATTCCATTCCCGCAGCAATCCTTCAAATTCTGTCACCATTTCGCTATACTCCGGATATCCATTTGC
>CATIWQ010011991.1:0-10431 GCA_949673415.1 Euphorbia schlechtendalii
ACTTGTGTTTTTGACTTATTCTTGGATTATGAAATTTTGTCGAATTTTAATTACTTGCGATATTCTGTATGCACACTATTCATATAAACATAAACATAAATCTTTGCAAACATAATACATTTCATTAAACGACTTTAAAAAAGGGTACAAGTTTTCCAATGATTTGAGTCTTGCCGCTAGTTAGCCTAGGACAGGTTTTCTAACTCGCGATCCCTCTATTCCTCACTGTGTCTTAATTTTTGCCTGAATCACCCTTAACGGGTTTTCAACTCAGCGGACATTTCTAGTTTTACACAAGAATGGTCCTAATTGTTGCCCAGGTAGCCAAGTGCCATCTGGCAGACTGATTTTTCTCTCTTTTTTTGGTGTACTGCTTTTGTAAATTTATTTCTTTTATTTTTACACGTGGTAGCGCTTGAGCTTATCTTGATTGATTGGGTTGACGAACTCGTTTCCATCTATGTCCATAATCTTGGCAGCTCCTTTACTCAAGATTTTCTTAATGACGTAAGGGCCTTCCCAGTTCGGGAGAAACTTTCCCCGTTGGTCCATATTTGAGGGTCTCATTTGTTTTAGAACCAAGTCTCCTGCTTTTAACAGTTGGCTTCTGACCCTAATTCGACTGTTGTACGCCCTAGCCATGCGTTGTTGGTACATCTGCAAATGATCCAGTGCCTTTAACCGCTGTTCATCAATTATGTTTAGTTGTTCAAATCTGGCCTTTTCCCATTCTGACTCTTCTAACCTCGTCTCTAGTGCTACTCGAAGCGATTTCACTTCCATTTCTACTGGTAAAACTGCTTCCATCCCATATACTAACGAGAAAGGGGTTTGATTGGTTGGAGTTTTGACGCTCGTCCTGTATTCTCATACTGCGAATGGCAACTTATCAGCCCAATCCCTATAGGTAACAACCATCTTGCTCAGGATTTTCTTAATCGCCTTGTTAGCCGCCTCTACTGCCCCATTAGCTTGTGGCCTGTATGGTGATGCTCGATCCCATATTTCCTCATTAGGTCTTATGTGGTTCCTTGGAATTGAACCCCATTATCCGATACAATGTGATGTGGGATGCCATATTGGGCGAATATATGCTTTTCAATGAACTTGGTCATTTTCTTAGCATTGATGTTGGTGTAGGATTCGGCTTCCACCCATTTTGAAAAGTAGTCGACTACTACTCTAATGAATCTCGATGTCCATTGAATCGATGTTGGTGCGCTCCTTAGTATCATGCATTATATTTTACTTTTCGCATTTATTTACAGTTTTTGTGGATGGTTTATATTTCGTAATATGTGAATCATGCATTTAACTCCAAAAATGACCTAAGTGTGAATATGCACAATTAAAAGAAAATGGTTTTCTGTAGATGTAATTTAATGTGATCCAATAAGAAATAAGCAACTTATCCCGGACCCGAATCTCTATGTCTTGGTGGGCCGTCCCCCGGATGTTAAGCCTCATAGGACTCTAATTCCTGGAAAGAGCTAATCCAGGTGGCGACTCCACACTGAGAGACAGCGGATTCGGGTTCGAACCGATCTTAAATGCTTTTGCCCTTTCTCTCTCTTCTTTTTAACCTTTTTCCCTGGTCCCCGACCCGGTACCTTTTCTTCCTTTTTCAAAACATCCCGGTGGACCGCGCCTATGAACCCCGCGCGCTCTCGGCCCACCGCTCCGTGTCGCCCGCTCACACACGACATGCAAGAAACCTTGCAAGGGCTAGTGCGGCATGCGAGAATCCTCTCAAGGGCTAGTGCAAGGTTTGCGAGAAACCTCGCAAGCGCCTACGTACAACCTATTGACAAGAGGCTAGAATAATTGTCATAGGAAAAATTTCATTGAAAAATCAATATTTTTAGATTTTTTTTACCACAATAATTCCAACATATATTTTTAGATTTTCCAACAAAATCTCAACAATTTTTAGTGTTTACTAATTTTCGTGAATTTTTTTCTATTTAAACTTATTTAATTCAAAAAAATTACTTGCATGTCTCGAAAAATTCTCAAATTTTTTCTCACGTTATAAATGATTTTTATGAACATGTGTGCAATTTCAAGTCAAAATTTGAAGTTTAAGTTCATTTTTGAGAAATGTGTGTTGAATGAGACATGTTGATTGTTGTTCCTCCTAATCATAAACACAGCATAGGAGTTACTATAGGGGGGAGTACCTATCTTCCATGTCCTGCCCACAGCAACACATACCCCCTTATCAACCCTCCCCCCGCACCACATAGGGATCCCGTTGCCTTGGACAAGTGATGCCCCACCGGAAATCTGACCAACCTGCTGGAAAATCGATTGACCCACTAGAGCAGTGACCGTTTCACTAGAAACAGCCTATCTCGCTAGAAAATATGTTGTTTCATTGAAAAACCTTTATGATGGTTTTTTTACATTTTCTCGTTGCCTATGATGAAGTTTCCTCACCGCAAAAACTTTCTTGATGATGCCCCTTTCGATTACAATTTTCCCATCGCCCTACGTGAGCGATAAAAAATTGATTGATTTGTCAGAAATTTTCACTGATGAAATTCTTGTTGCCTTGATGATGTTCGGTTTTCTTCTTTACTTTGCACACAGCGGTGTGAGTGATGTCCTTGCTCAACATTTTGACATTGCTTTCTTCATTTGAAAAGGTGTCATTGTTTGTTGGGAGGGGTTGTTACTTAGCATACACAGTGGTACATGGGTGGTAATTAGGTCGTCAAGGTTTGTAGGCTCCATGCTCGCGCATTGAACTATCCGCCTTGAGACCACTCAGTTGCGGCTTTAATTACGTTGCCTTGATGATGTTTGGTTTTCTTTTCCACTTTACACACAATGGCATGGGTGATGTCCTTGCATGATATTTTGACATTCTTCATTTGAAAAAGCAGCATCGTTCTTTTGGTGGGGTTGTTGCTCAGTGTACGCGGTAATGCATGAGTGGTAATTCGGTTATCAATGTTGGCAGGCTCCATGCTCACACATAGAACTATCCACCATGAGATCACTCAGTTGTGGCCCCGATTCATGTTGCCTCGATGATGTTTGGTTTTCTTCTTCACTTCGCACATAGCAGTGCGGGTGATATCCTTGCTCGATGTTTTGACATTGCTTTCTTCATTTGAAAAAGTAGTGTGGTTCATTTAGTGGTGTTGTTGCTCATCGTACGCGGCTATGCATGAGTGGTAATTCGGTCGTTAAGGCTATTAGGCTCATGCTTATGCATTGAACTATCCACCTTGAGACCACTCAGTTACGGCCTGATATACTTTGTCTCGATGATGTTCAATTTTCTTTTCTACTTCGCACAGAGCGGTGCAGGTGATGTCCTTACTCGATGTTTTGTCATTGATTTCTTCATTTGAAAAAGTGACGTCATTCGTTTGTTGGGGTTGTTGGTCAGTGTACGTGGCGGTGCATGAGTGGTAATTTGATCATCAAAGTTGGCAAGCTCCATACTCGCGCATCAAACTATCTGCCTTGAGATAATTTAGTTACGGCTTGATTCACATTGCCTCGATGAAGTTTGATTTTCTTCTCTATTTTGCACATAATGGTGCGGGTGATGTCTTTGCTTGATTTTTTGACATTACTTTCTTCTTTTGAGAAAGTAGTGTTGTTCATTTTGTGGGATTGTTGCTCAGCATACGCGGTAGTGCATGAGAGGTGATTTGGTCATCAAGGTTGGTAGGCTCCATGCTCGTGCATCAAACTGTACATCTTAAGACTACCCCATTGCGATCCAATTTACGTTGCTTGATATGTCCAGTTTTCTTTCCTACTTTGCACATAACGGTGTGGATGGATGTCCTTGCTTGATGTTTCAACATTGCTTTCTTCATTTGAAAAGGCGGCATTGTTCGTTTTGTGAGATTGTTGCTCAGCGTAAGCGTTGGTGCATGAGTGGTAATTCTTTTTTCAAGGTTAGCAGGCTCTATGCTCACGCATCGAACTGTCCTCCATGAGACCTTTTAGTTGTGGCCCAAAGGCTTATTACTCTTGGGCAAGAATGGTTCGTGTGTTGCATATCATATAGTGGTACTCGTTGTTGTTGTTGTAGATAAATTTGTCTAATGCCTTGCAGCAACACGATGGACCACATGGTGTCTCCCGTGTGCTCGCCATGCTATTTTGGCTACTTGGTGCTCAGGATGATGCTTGTGCTCTCAGATGTGAAATATTGTGCAAGTAGAGGGATTTAATTTCCTCAATGTTCTTATAGTCCCTTGAAAAAGTGACCATCACTCTTGTTTCACAGCTTTTGGTTCCCGAAATTCAAAGGCTAAACCCTAAAAATCATGATATACCACTTTTTATACGTTAGTTATAAAGATGCTAGAGGTTGTGTTGCCTTAGGGAACGCATCAACATGTCATATCCCAACATTTACGATGCCCAGTAGGCAATCGTAGCTTTACCCATCTTGAGTCATGTACTCAACTCATTCATTTTTCCACATTGGTGATACTAAATAAATATCAACAATAATTTATTCATTCATTTATCATAAGGGTATAACAGATTGTCTTACCCCGAAAATAAAGTTATCATTTAGTCGTGACATAAGGATGTCACCATGGTAAGGCTTATCACCCTCTACCCTCTTGTTTCAAGGTAAACAAGATCATTACATTTATTCCATTCAAGCTCATACTTAGAGAGATCACATTGGTCTTTCTCGACCTCCATACCTAAAGGTTGGGACATCATTTCATCCCTTCATGAGGGTTTTGAAAAATCTTTAAGAATTATAATATCATTTTTTTTATAATTCTTTTATTAGAGGGCTCATGAAGTATCATGACATCACGAGTAAACCCAAAGCATCATGAAATACACTATTGGTATTCCTCAACCTTAAAGATGCTTGAGACCTTGTCACCTTAGGGAACCTGCCAACATGACATATCCACTCATTTACGATGCCCAATCGACATCCTAACCTCCGCCCAATTGAGTTAAATACTCAATTCATTCATTTTCACCACATAGGTGATTTTAAATAAAAATGTACATCATTTCAATAATCAATTTACACGACATAAGGGTATAACAGATAGTTTTATATGAAAATAAAGTCCAGACACCTCAATTTATCATAACATAGGATTGTTACCATGGTAAGGCATTACCACCGTTTCCTCACCCACACTAAAAAACTGACATCATATTTCACTTTACCCCATTTATTCTTATACCATGAGAGACCACACCGATCTCTCTTGACCTCCTCATCTAAAGGTTGGGATAGCTTTTCATCACTTTATGAGTGTTCGAAAAACCTTTAGGGATTATAAAATCATTAAACAAAAAAACATGCATGACCTAACCCAATCTTGTTAGGGATCAAGCATGGGTGTGTCCTACTGAGTGTCTCGTTTGATTGTCATGAAGTGCCATTCAAGAAGGTACTTTGTTCTTTGTTACAAGTGTGGGGTCCATTGCAAGTATCTATCACTCTACTCAATTTTTACTTTCCGATATGGTTAATCCACTAGTAGACGATACAAGTCGTCAGTGCGAGCATCAATAACTAACTATATCCCATCCCGGGGTTGGTCCTCAGTTAGGTGATGGGTTAGATTCAGAGGTAGTGATAACCAGAATGCTTACAAACCCGCAATTTCAAGAAGCTCTTTAGGCCTCTATAAGGGCATTTCTTTTAGAGGAGAGCAATTCCGATCACAATTTTGAATTAGATTCCCCTTTTATTAATGGTTAGTCGACCTATAGGGATCATAAATTGAGTTCTTCGTTACTTCGCCCGGTTGTCAATCAAGGGCATTCTTTTTCTTTTCAGTCTAAATTCACTTTAGAATCAAGCTCATTATCAGTTAGTGACAGGCTCGAGCCACTTTTAACATCTTCAACAAAGTCAAGGGTTGGCTATCAGAGCGCCCCAACTCTCAAAAGGTCTTTCAGTTCGGAGTGTCTAGGTAAGCCATGCCTAGCTTTTCTTTTTAGGATCCTTCTAGAATTGCTTTTCAACCTCACTTTATGAGTCATTTTGATAATACCTCTACTAACTTTTCTGATGCGAGATCTCAAGCATAGTTCTCTGCTCCTTCCATGCCATTTATGACATTATCCAACTCTCAACCCTTAGTTGCACCCCTTCTAGGGGAACCTCAATTTCAGAATTCCTATGCTGAACTAGCTATCTTCAAGAATTAATACAAGGGTTTCCAACAATCATGGAATCAATGCAGTTCTTTGTGTTACCAAAAGACTCGACTCAAGTCGAACCTCCTCCTTTTCACTTGACAGCTATCAAAAATAAAACCCATGAGCTCTTCACCTAAGGGGTCGAGAGACGTACTCCACATGGACTTTCTCCCGAGTTTGCTAATATATGGTAGTGATTCTTAGCCTCAAAAGCTAGTCCCCTTCCTGATCATCCTCAATCAACCAAGTATTCAAGGGATGAAGATTGGGTCCTGAACGATTTTTTCATACCGGAGCTAATGCGCTTCAAACGAGTTATCGATTTACCCTCCCACATCGAGAATTATCAAGTTGCAATGCAAAATATAGAAGTGGTCAAGCAAAGGGAAGGTGGGATTTTCTATTCCTACTATAAAAGATGGATAGCTTTGTAGGTCCACCTAAGGGATAGACTTTATCTCTCAAAGGCATTTGTGAAGCTCCTCAATGGAGCACTTCCATTCTGTAGAGTATGCTTGGGGATTAATGAGTAATCTAGTTGCAATGATGTACCTATCAAAGCTGAGAAGTTAAAATAAGCTCTCAAGGCTGATCAAATCTCTAAATTGAACCTTGAAGGGTCAAGGTACTAGATGATAACCAAAGGGGCAACATCTGCTTCTTTTTTAAACAGAAAACAAGCTACGATCCAAGTTGCAAAGCCTGTCAATGTGAGTGCTACCCAAACGTCAAAAGGAGATATATATGAAATCTCCCCTTATGTTGAGACTTTATCTCAACTCTTCTCAAACCTTCAAGAACTTGGGATCATGGAAAGCTTGAAGCCATTTGTCCAACCAAGTGTTAGTGAATGGAATAACTTTGTGTTTATCATGTAGAGGTGGGCCATCACAAGAAAAATTGTGAAACACTACTTAGGTATATTCAGAAGTTGATCAAAGAATAGAAGTTTTTGGCTCCTACTTTGAAGTTGCACTCTGTCGATAATCTGCCTCCCCAAGCTACAAAAGAGTTATTAACTAAGCATGATCCATTACGAATGTGAGCAAAATGATGAAGCGCCATAACCATCCCCTGAGAAAGAATTAAACAAACATCACCAAGGTATCTTGAGAGATAAAGAGCTTGAGTTCTTCATGCCTCGATAGGATTGGATTTCAATCCTCGTAAAAAATGCATTTAGAACAAGGTGTCTACTTTTCATGACATGACAAATGTACACAACTGCAACAAAGATAGGCAAGGGACAATTTGAATCCGTAGATCGTAAGGGTGATAAGTGTATAATTACACTTATTATCATATTAATTTTATACACTAAACACTATAGTTTAAGTCATTTTTATACTTCATATAAAAGATTTCACTTGGTATGTAGTTGTTTTTTATGCAAATGCAGATACTAGGTAAATCTTGGGAGTAAAATGATCTAAAGTGGAATTCTATGAAAAAAATGTGAAAAAGGTGCAAAAAGATGCGTGGAACTTAAAGATTTAGCTTAGGATCGAAGCTATCAAAGATCGATGAAGTTGCAATGAAATTTCTGAAGAAAAACTCAACTCACGGTCACGATAATCATTCGCGGTTGCGACTTGTTCTTCTTCAGAACAGAAGTCTGCCAATCAAAGGTTCACGATCGTGACATGTATATCACGGTCACGACTTGGACGGTTTTCTGGTATTATCTTCTTAACTACTAACCGCAAGATAAGAATGATCAACCGCCATCAACTACCAACGAGAAGACACTTATCAGGAGTCAACCAATCATGAAAACGTGCCTATCCATTGTGGATTAAATCAAAGATTCTCAACCAATCATAATGAAGAGATGCAATCATTCACTAATGGATATAACCCTTCGTTTGGATAGACGTAACCTTTCGAACTCTATAAATAGGGCTCCAAACCTTACAATTTCGTGGGTCATAGTGCACCACCAGAGAGGAGAGCATTAGAGTGAAAATATAGTGTTACATATAGTGTGTGTAGATAGAAACTTCGCTATGTTCATAAGCGTTAGCAAGAAAATGTTTAAGTGATTTGAATCCTTGTTTCGATCACTAGATTCTCTACATTCTCGAGCGATTGTTGTATAAGTGTACTTTCAAATCACTTATCAATAAAATTTTTCGTTCTTCAATATTCGTTTGTTCGATATTCTCAAAGAATAGCATCCTAGAGGAGGTTCTGCACGGGCCAAGACCGAATTCAAAGCAGATACAGGAATTGCGGGAATTGACGACTCCCATTAAAGAGTGGGTACTGTTTGATCAACTTTAGCTTTCACTTGCATACCTTACAACTTTGCTTTGCTTTCTACTTATACTTTCTCTTTCGAAGTTTATGATATGTCTATGTGTCATAATGCGTATTTCGTGTTAAGTCTTTCATTTTAATTAATTTACATGCGTTGGAGTTAATTTTAAGAGTAGTTTCGGGGTTAACAATATCATGTATAATCACTGGATCTGTGATATAACGCTGTTTAGTGAGCCAACATTTTTGGAATGGTAACTTGCTAAATGTGGCTATGTGAGAGCGACTCGTACTAAGCAGAGTATTGATGTTGTCCAGGTTTACAAAATTGTCTTAATTCGTTTACGCTAGATTTAGAAAAGTTATTTCATATGTTGCTCTACGATGAATAATTGAACATCTGAGTATTTAGAACTGAGTCTGTTAGATTAGTTTAGTGAATCGTAACATCTTTGTTGAACTTGCATGTTTTCCTTGCTATCCTTATTTCGTAGGGAAAAATCTATATATTTAGGTTCTCTAATCTTTGATACCTATATTTATTCATTTTTCATTCTAACCCTCTTATCCAAAAATATACACTATTTTATTTTCTTTTTATTTTATCTTCCTTGTTGATCTTAAGAGCTAGCCCTTCCCTGTGGGATCGATATCTTTTAAAACTACATCGTAACTGTATACTTGCAGTTATCATCATTTTTCTATTTGATAAGAGGTACTGACAACGCCTATATTTTTTGTGAACAAGTTTTTGGCACCATTGATATATAGTCAAATCTTGTGAACAAACTATTAAAACTTATCAGTAGGAAAGTGGCGAACAAGTTTTTGGCGCCGTTGCCCGGGATAAGTCTTTCAGAACGAGTATAGCTAAAAACTCACAATCAAGCTTTTGGCACCGTTGTCAAGGAAGGCAATAGAGTTCTAAAGATCAAGTCCAGGGAAGGCAAGTGCGTTCTAGAGATCAAATTACCGGAGAACGAGTAATTATATTTAATACGTTAGTTTTTCTAACTTTTTCTAGGTACAAAGTCTAAAATTTGAAGAATTAGAAGAATTGAAGAAGATCACGACCGCGACTATAGATCGCACTCGTGAAGTTATACAATAAAACAATCTGTTCCTATTTTGAAGGAAATCACGATCACGACAGGCCTTCGCGATCGCAACATGGGCCCCAGATTCTTCTTCATAACAAACAGGCTTTCTCTTTTCTTTACTTTTCTTTATCATCTTTTTAGACTAGTTAGTTTTGTTTCTAGATTTTCAATTGAATAAAGTCTTCCACAATAAGGACATTGTGTTCTTTAAGTGACGTGGGGCATTTGTAAAAATCTCATAAAATTAAAAAAAAATCGAATAAAATAAAAAATCGAAGAATTTGAAATTTTTTTTTGATATTTTTGCCAGTTATACATTATCATTTCTTATACTTTACTAATATTTATCCAAGGTTATTGTGAGTGTTAGGTTTTACAAGTTTTATGTTAGTGCGCAACATTTATCAATTTGGCAAGGATGAGTGGTGAGTAACATTCGAGAGCAACATTCCAATTAAATTTCAATTTATATTTTGATGCAACATGAATTAGTATAAGTTATATAGTTTTAGTTTAATGCTTCCGATAAGTTTAAGTGGAGTAATATCTAATGGTATTCTTACTGTGAGGTTTATATGCAAATCTCGAATAAGTCCTATAAGTATTAAGTATATTTAAAGTGTTAGGAAACTATAGCCATAGTACTTTGAAATTGATCAATAAAGGATGAGGGTACTAAAGAAAAATCAAAAGAAAGAGAGGATAACCAATGAGTTATGCAAAAGGTGAGGAATGATACAGAGCAGAAATTGCAACCATTCATTAAGTGAAAAAAAGAAAAGAAAGCATAGCACGAAAAATGGGTGCAAATTACAAAGTACTTCAAAAACATATGCTTAAAAGAAAAAAATGAGAGAGTGGTATGGAGCATAAAATGCAACCACTGAAAAAAGGGGAGAGTGGTATGGAG
>CATIWQ010012032.1:0-47832 GCA_949673415.1 Euphorbia schlechtendalii
GTGAAATCTTTTATATGAAGTATAAAAATGACTTAAAATATAGTGTTTAGTGTGTAAAATAAATATGATAATAAGTGTAACTATACACTTATTAAGGGAAGAAAAGAGGAAGAAATTAGGTTTTATTTCAAAACCTGGAAAGCATGATATCGTTAACAAAAAGACATTGGCTTTTGGCCTAACCCATTTCTTTTATTTTCACCCCAAACTCATTTCTAACCCCTTAAAATCCATTAATGATGTATTTGAACCGTATAAAGTCATAAAAAAGTTTAACGAACTTCATGAACCTCGCAGATGGGTTTCGAAACTCGTTCATGTGACCCGATGTAATTAATGTGCATTCATATTTTAATTCTTGATTGAAGGGGTAAAAATCTTACTTTCAACAATCTCAATCAAGAAATTAGAAGATGCATTCATGACTTGCATTTTCGAAATTTCCAGACTTTTTATAGTCAACGAACTTTCTATAGTTCACCTATTTTCTAACTTTTTACAATTAAACGAACTTTCTACAGTTCGCCAATTTTTAACTTTTTACAATCAAACAAACTTTCTACATTTCAAAATTTTCTAACCTTTTACAGTCAAACGAACTTTCTACAGTTCACAAATTTTTGAATTTTTACAGTCAAACGAACTTCTACAGTTCGAAATTTCCAAACTTTATACAATCAACGAACTTTCTACAGTTTAAAATTTTCTGACTTTTTACAGTCAACAAACTTTCTACAGGTCAAAACTTTTCTAACTTTCTATAGTCAATGGATTTCTACAATCAACGAACATTTTACAGTTCAAACCTTTTCTGACTTTCTACAGTCAATGGAGTTTCTATAGTCCACACCTTTCCTGACTTTCTACAGTCAACGAATTTTCTACAGTTCAAATCTTTTCTGACTTTCTACAATCAATGGACTTTCTGCAGTCCATACCTTTCCTAACTTTCTACAGTCAATAAACTTTCTATGGTTCAAACTTTTTCCTAATTTCTATAGACAGTGAATTTTCCATAGTTCAGATCTTCTCAAATCTTATCCCGATCCAAGTCGTCAACAGGCCTTTCTAGCACTTACACACGTGATCCTCAACTAGAAGGATGGAGGCACACAGCTAACAATTCCAGCAGTGTCAACAAGCCAAAGGATAACCTTCAAGGGGGGAACCTATTGTCAAACAGGTAATTCACAAGGGGCACGGAGAGACCGATCCTTGAAAGCACCGTACCGAGATGAAAGCTTCCAGCCTTCATCCCGAAGAGTTCCAACCGCAATCGGGCATGTATTATCTCTAAAAACCTGTTACTCTTTCAATCGTGGGACCATACTGATCTCATATCAGCGATGATCCCACCCCGACTCACGAGTTCGATGAGGAAGCTGTAATTTTTTTCCCTTGTTAGCTTCTTACATTTTACAGGGTCCCGAAATCGTCTGGAAATCATGTACCTTGTTTCTTTGGGCCTCATCTTCCTTAAAAAGCCCAAGTTAAAAAGAAAAGCCCAACCTGGCCATGTAATGTTGTTAACGACATCGTAATGTCATTAACGACATTGCCTAATGTCATTAACGACATTAAAGTGGTAGCATAACCAAAATTGCACTTTTTGCAATTTTCAACCAAAAAAGAAAATCTTTGCCCACATGCTCAGATTTTCTTCTAAAATACCACATGTCACACCTTACCTAGGACTTGTCAATCCAACATTTGGCATTTGGATTGAGGAAAAGTTGAAAAAGTGAAAAAGGAAGCATGGCCTATCCTAGGCTAGTTGACTTTGGACTGAAGGGGGCTCTCTTTAAAATGAGAGATGAGTTCCAAAGGTGGGAGGAGCTCATATTTTTGTGCAAAATGCAAGAGAGAATTGAGTTCAAAAGATTAAAGTAAGATGGAAGCACATCACATTATGGCAGGTAATGTTTCGCAGTTTTATGAATCTTCAACTTATTTTATGAGTTTGAATGGTTTTTGGTTTTTTGAAGGTTCTTAAGGCATTTAAGTGTTTTGGCAACTAAGAAAGCTTCTTGTAACTTGTTTTCACTTATATTTCTGGAACTTGAGTGTGTAATTTCATGAATAGGGCATGAACTTAGGATATTCCGGGTTATTTAGGCAAGTTTGAGGATTAGTTACATTTTCGGAAAGTGGGAGTTGTGTAGGAATCTAAAGCAAAATTTAGGTTTAGAGTTTCCTTGGGCCATCTATTCTGAGTACCAAGTCAATAGAACTTGGTTTAAGTGTCCTTAACAAGAGTCTTTGTCCATCTATAACACTTGTTAGTTTTTTTTAATCTTTAATCAATCTTTTAAGTTTAAGCCTTTTGAAGTCTAAACTCGAGTGGAGAAAGATTTCTACTTCCTCTCTTCCTCTTGATAAGATTTACATTTAGGGGGTTTTAAATTCCTTCACAAAAGAGTAGCATTTACCCTTCATTTTTCGACGAAATAGCGAACTGAACCAAAGAAATAAGGAGGACTTTCCAGGGATTTTCATCAACCGAGTGAAGTGGATTCACAACAACAGGGTAAGTCTTTGAGTTACTAGAGTCGAGTCTCATTCATTTATATCATATGTTTGTGCTTAATAGTTGTAAATGTAAAAATTGTAAAAAAAATAGAAAACTGCAAGTGTTCTGTCTCTGTAATGTCGTTAACCGCATTGGGCAATGTCGTTAACGATATTGCGATATCGTTAATGACATAACTTGGGCATTTTAAGGAAGAGGAGGCCCAAAGAAACAAGGTAGATGATTTCCAGATGATTTTGGGACCCTGTAAAATGTAAAAAGCTAACAAGGGAAAAAATTACAACTTCATCATCGAACTTGCGAGTCGGGAGTAAAATCCCGTGCTCACAACAGTCCAGGCAAAAATTAAGACAATGTTCGATAGATTGAAAACCCGTAAGGGTGGTTTATGCAAAATTAGAACCAAAGAAATATGAAGACCATCATCTCATCTTCGGAATGGTACGAGATATCCTATACCTCCAACACTTTAGGCAAGTGGTATTCAAGCGATCATCGCCAACACAATACGTGGTCAACGCTCTTCTAGATCTTCCTCAGACCATATCCAAGCTCTGAACTTGAATCTAATTCAACGAACTCATGGTCATCGCTATGAGAAAGTCATCCATGGAATCCCTAACAAGATAAATCCTAAGAGCAACCATGCACCAGCACAAGAGAAGGCTCTTCAATGAACGAAGGCCACAACACCTACAACAGATGAACATACATCATATGATAAATATTGTTCATAAAATCATGCATACATAACATAAGCATCATGTTATCTACAGGTAAAGATAATGCCAAACTAGGGTAACCCCGTCCCAGTAAACAAGAAACTCCACCTCCACTTGCAGAATTTGCAAACACCAAGAAAGACGATGTCTCACTCAAGCCTAAAGTTAACATTGCATAATAAAAGCCTCCTAAAACAATAGAGCAGTTTTCGGGACATCCCCGAATTTTTATTAAACTCATTTATTCATCATTTTTTAATTTTTGATTGAAGGGGAAAATTTTTTGCTTCGTATAAACTCAATTAAATAATTAAAAACATTCATCATAAAATATATTGACATTACAGTCCCCCAAATTGTCATAGAGAACAAGTCAATATCCTACTAAGGAAACTCAAGGTTACCTTTGAAATAGATTCAGGCACCTATCTCCAATCATTCCAAGGGGCACACGATAATCACAACCGAAGAAGGAAATGACCGTAAACTATAACAAGAAACGACCGACCCGCTCGTAAGGGGCATCAAGCACCAAGGGATTCTGAAGAAAGAAATAAACAATCCCGCGAGGATACGGTGCTAGAAAGGAAGGCCCACGTCATCACCAATTGGGGGCAAAGAAGGCACTAACTACACCGGTCAGGTATATTCTCAATCCCTACACTCCATTTCGTGTGATCATACTGGTTATACAACCAGCAATTATCACACAAGGGGCAGCTATGAGCACGGGATTTCTTACCAGCTCACGCGTTTAATGATGATAGTTTTTTAGGATTTTTATCCTCGAATCATACAATTTTCGATTATATGAAGATCTCCAAATGGGGAATGTTCTCCGTAGTAGAATTTTGTTGAAAAATAAAAATTTTGGTAAAATTTATTAAATAATTAAATAAATTTAAAAAAATATATAAAAAAATAATAAATATAAAAATCAGGAAAAAAAACCTGACTAAACTAGGCTTGCCGAACGGGCGAGCCCAGTGAGTTGGCTTGCTGGATTCCAGCGAGCCATGACGGCTTGCTGGAATTTCCAGCAAGCCCCTCGTTGGAAATCCCAGTGAGGCTCGTTGGGATTTCTAGCGAGCCTGTTGGAAATTCCATCGAGGTTCACTAGAAATTCCAGTGAGCCTGGTTTTTCCCTATATATACTAGGACTTTTTGGATTGAAAGAGACTCAAAATTTTAAGAGAAAAATTCTATTTTCACCGGGGGCTCAAAATTTTCAGAGAAAAATTCTATTATCATGAGAAACAACAGCAAGAAAATATTTTCTTTCAAATAATTCGGATCCAAAACATGTTTGGATTCCGAAACTTTATGATTTCCAAATCAACTTCCATTTATTTCTTCTTCTAAAAATCCTCAGATATTCTCAGATCTAAAACAAATTTTGAACTCGAGTCTGATTATCTTTTGGATAAATAAACATTTATTTTCCACACAAACGCAACTGAAAAATGAAAGAGGAACTCTCCCAGGGATCATACGGATACGTCGAAGTGGATTCGCGCTGAAAGGGTAAGCCTCTGAGTTCCTAGAGTTGCTATTTCATGCTTATTGTATTCTTCTCTCCTGTATTTTACATGTGGACCTAGGTATTATGTTACTTTATTTTTATTACGTAAATATTGTTGTAATTATTCTTATTTTTCTTTTATATCTTTTATTTAATGGATATATCAATTAGAATACCCCCATGAAGGGAATACAAATCATTCTCGATAACAAGCCTCACACCTTGCCATGCGGCCATTTTCACTAATAAAAAACAACCAACATATGTGTAAATAAAAAAGAACATTTTTATTCAAAATAAGAACTTTAAATCGTCGATGTTTTAATTAGGCCACACAGGCCTTCTAAAAATTAAATCGAGCATACGTGTAAATATTCATGTTGTACTATATACCATGTGCTAACCATTGTGGATGCAGGTTAGATGTATAACTAGGATTTATTTTCCTTCAGGTATTGCAATTGCAAATATTTTTACTGAAAATGTAATTAATAGATTAGGCGGGCAGTTGCATCCCCCGTGGTTATGTAATTTTTAATCTTTACTTTTCTGCATTTATTTACTGCTTTATGTATGGATTTACTATTTTCCGCATGCACACATTACAAACTCGAAAACGACATAAGTGCGAATATGCACAATTAAGAAATACAGTTTTCTATAGATGTAATATAATGATCCAATAAGAAATAAACAACTTATCCCGGACCCAAATCTTTGTGTCTTAGTGGGCCATCTCCTGGACATTAAGCCTCACAGGACTCTAATTCCTGGAAAAAGCTAATCCAGGTAGTGACTCTACACTAAGAGATGGTGGATTCGGGTTTGACCTATCTAAAAATGTTTTCGCTTTCTCTACCAAACTTTTTTTAGGTCCCCGACCTGGTACACTTTATTTTCAACTTAAAACACCCCAGTGGACCACACCTCTCATCTCGCGCGCTCTCGATCCATCGCTCTATGCCTTCCACTCACACCAGGTATTGGTATGGAGAATGAGTTACACAGTCCTCAAGGCTCAAGTGATGAAGGCTAACCAAGATCCATTCACTACAATGAGGTCACTGGTGAGTTATACACCGGAATGTTGTTCACTAGGTTAGAACAATATCATATTACTTTGATAAGATGGGTAATTGAAAGGGGGACATCCCATGTGTTCACCAAAAATTGCAGGAAAGTGATATGTGTTAAATTCAAGGAAAAGTGTGGATTTAGAATTCATGCATCTCAACTTCAGGGTACAAGTATATTTCAGATTAAGACATTTAAGGCCACTCACATTTGTGTTAGGTCAATGACAAATCATCTTGTGAATTCCAAATTTTTATCCAAAAAGTATCTAGATGATTTGAGAGATAATCCTAAGTGGGAAGTGGATGCCATGATTAATAAAGTGAGGAGGGATCTAGGAGTTGAATTTTATCCTATGAAATGCCATAGGGTTAAAGAAAGAGCAGCCAAGTTTGTACAAGGAGAAGTAACTGCATAGTATCATAGGTAGCGGGATTATGAACATACCATAATGATAACAAATCCTGACAGTTGAGTTAAAATAAACACTAAACTGTAGCTTATCCATCAAACTGGATCTATACCAAGGGAAAAACTAATCTTTCAGTACATGTATGTCAGACTAGCACCACAGAAGCAAGGATATGTCACTAGAATTAGGCCATTTGTATGCCTTGATGGATGCCATCTGAAAACAAACCTAGGAGGCCAGCTATTATGTGTTATTGTAAAGGATGGAAATAAAATTTAATTCTCATTGCATTGGATTGTGTGGACTCAGAATGCAAAGCTTCCTAGAAGTGGTTCATGGAGTTATTATTTCCAGACTATGGGAGTCCAAGTGAAACTGGCTAGGTCTTTATGTCAGATCAATAGAAGGTATTTTTTTATCCCTTTACTCAATGGTTTTATGTACCCTAAGATTTTGGATGTTTTCATACCAATATAGTTTGGCATTGGCATGTAAATTCTTAGTTTGGCATTGGCATGTAAATTCTGAGTTTGGCATTGGCATGTACATTCGAGTTTGACACATATATTGACATTTACTATAAATTTGAGTTTGGGCATTGGCATTAAAATCCTAATTTTGGCATTGGCATTACAATTCTGAGTTTGACATATGGTAGTAATTTTGAGTTTTAGCATTGGCAAAATCCTAAGTTTAGCATTGGCATTAAAATTCCGATTTTGGCATTGACCATGTAAATTCTGAGTTTGGCAATGTAATTTCTGAGTTTGGCATTCATTAAAATCCTAGGTTTGGCATTGGCTTGCTAATTGAGTTCAAGTAACTTTCTCAAGTTGTGATTTTTTTTGAAGTTGTGAACTTTGGTTTGGTTGTGGCTGGTTGAATTTTTTAGCTATTCTAAGACATTGCATACTGTCACATTTGTGAAGGGATTAGTTGAGCCTCTGAAAGAGTTAGATACTGGAATGGAACACAGGTTTTGTGTGAAGCACATGTATGAAAACATGAAAAATGTGTTCAAGGGTGAAGTCTACAGGAACCATCTATGGGGGGACATAACAGCTGGAAGCAAGAAATTATTTTTATCAAGGATGAAGTCACTAGAAGAGTTTGACAAGAATGCTTATGCATGGGTCATGAATCATGATCCAAGCACATGGGCCATATGCCACTTCTCCCCCAATACAAAGTGTGCTGATGTACAAAATAATACATGTGAATCTTTCAACCAGTGGATCATCAAATCCAGAGACATGCCCATCTTGGAAATATTTGAATACATTTAGAAAAAAATTATGAAAAGGCATTATGTGAAGCTGACAGTGATGACTAAGTATAAGGGTCATATTGGTCCTCGCATTCAAGAACAGTTGGAGGAGATCAAAGTCTATAGCAGGAACTACTTATGCACTCCTACAGGGGATAAGAGTTATGAAGTGATGTTGGAAATAGACAAGTAGATGCTGATAATTCTGCACAAACTTGTACTTGTAGAATGTGGTAACTCTTTGGGATTCCTTGCAAACATGGTGTAGCTGCTATTAGTGCTAATAAGGAACTTCCAAAGAAGTATGTTGATAACTATTTCTCAAAATCAACTTTCATAGCAGTGTACAACCACAAGTATATACCTTCAATTTAGTATACCAATTGTGTGTATTTTGGTTGTGTTTGACATTGATTTTTGTATTGTCACATGTACAAGCCAGTGCTATCACAGGATGAATGGGAAAGAACAGAACATGCTGACATCCAACCCTGGATAGTGAAGAAGCCACCGAGCAAGCCTAGAAAAAAGAGGGTTAGAGGACCTGATGAGGCTAGGATTCCTTTTAAAAGCTCTAGGGTTGGTGGCATTATACTTTGTGAAAAATGTATACAACCTGGACATAATGCAAGGAGATGTGGTGCTAATATGATTAGAGAGACAGCATAGCAGGCTAGAAAGAGAAAGCAAGTTGAAAAAGTGTAGCTGAAATTGTAAGTAACAATTTATGCTTTAGGAATATAGTAGAGTTTAAGAATAGTTTAGTTTTGATTCTAATTTGAAATTGCATTTTTGTTGGCAAGTGCAGGAAGAAGAATGCCAAAAAATCTAGAAGCTTTAGTGGGGCAAGAGGTAATGTAGTTTAATTTAGGTTGTAATTTTGGGTATTGGCATATTAGTTAGCATTTTTTTAGTTATGGAATCTATTGGCATGTAATTGTGGCAGTTGGAATATTTTCTACCATTTGGCTATTGTGCCTTGTTATTTGGATTTTGGGAGTGGCATTGCTTTGGGTATTGGCATGTATTTGTGGCAGTGGCATGTGTTTAGGATTTTGGCAGTGGCATTGATTTGGGTATTGGCACGTATTTTTAGGTTGTCGCATGTGTTTTGGATTTTGGCAGTGACATTGATTTGGGTATTTGGCATGTATTTTTGAATTTTGGTAGTGGCATTTATTTTTTCCTATGGCAGTTGACATATTCTATATTTTGGTAGTGGCAGTTGGATTTTGGCTATGGCAGTTGCATTTTTTGGATTTTTTCTGTTGGCATTGGCATTTTTGAATTTTTTCTGTTGGTATTTTTTTTCAGCCTGCTACAAGTTCAAGGACAAAGACTTCATCTACAACTACTAGAGATGCATCAAGGCAAAGTGCTGCACCAAATCCTACTACTGCAACTACATTCACAACTACTAGAACTGCATCAAGCGAGACTGCTGCAATAAATGCAGAAAGGCCTCCCAGATCTCCTCGTATTGGAAATGTTGCATCTGATACAGTTTCTACTACAACCAAAAGAAAATGTCAGCCTGTTAGTGTAGGATTTTCTTCTTCTACTACTTACAGGAATCCAACAAGAGCGGCTAATTTGAAAGAAATGGCAGTGAGGATGGGTAACCTCAAGCCAAGGAGTGCAATATAGTTTCATGATTGAATTTTGCCTTTTTGACACTTATATGTAAATGATAAAACTATGCCATTTTGTACATGATTTGGCTATCAATATTTTGATTATGTGGCTGTAAATGCTATAATAGTGTCACATGTATTTTGGGTGTAAGGTTTTTGTGGTTGTAAATGCTATACCATTACCATATATGTTATGGCCTTAGGAACGTAGGTATTTTTTGCTGTAAAAGGCTTTGACAGTGCCAACTGTGTTTTGGCTTAAGGTTTTTTGTTGCTGTAAATGATATACAAGTGCCATGTGTGTTATGGCCTTAGGAATGTAGGTATTTTTGGATGTAAAAGGCTTTGACAAATGCCAACTGAGTTTTGGCTATAGGGGCTATTGATTTTTGTGGCAGAAAATTACCATTTTGTCTATATATGGTCTAAGATATTGCCATTTTTGTTGTTTGTTATCTATCTAAGTGAATATTGCTTTGTTCAAACCTTCAATTTCAATTACTTCAAATTCAATTAATGCAATTTCAATTACTGCAATTCTATCTTTACTCATATCCAATTCTATCTTTACTCAAATTAAACCCAAATATAATTGCCATAAAAATACTTACAATTCCAGTTCAAAATTTCAGTTAACCAACATTTAACAACTAAATTCTACTAAATCGAAACTTACAAGAATCCCAACTCAAATCCAAACTTACATCAACGCAAAGCAAAAACTTTCATTACTCAATTGAACAATAGATTACAACTGAATTGTACATAATCTCCAACTAATTACAACACTTTTTCATGCCAAACACAATTTCATATCACCTACGTTTCTACATAATTTACTATTAAACATGTACAATAACACAATCACAATAATTAACGTCATCATCATAGCCTTGTTATTAAGCTCTCTTTGTGCTTCCAAATCAATCTTCAACTTCACTATTTCTTCCTCTTTCTTCATGGCTAAATCCATGGCACTAAGTAACTCCACCTCCATATTCTTAACCTTCTCTTCACCGAAAGCTAACTCAGCTTCACAAAGCTTCAATTTTCGTGCAATTTGATTCAATACCTTGTTTCCTCTTTCACCCAAAGGCAGGTCATACCAATCGAAGAAATCACATGCGCCCTTTTGACCATATCCACAATCGATAAATCTCCACCCCATATTATTAGTTGTCCAAGCGATTCGCAACGGGGATTCAATATCACAATAGTATTCCGTCTTCTGTTGTTTGCTGTTAATCGAATGTGAAGATGAACTCATGTTTAAGGTTTCTCGATTTCTGCAAAGTTTCGAAATTAAACACTCAGAATAAGATAGAAGAAGAAATTGAAATGAATCACATGAGATTACGATGAGTTTCAGCAGAAAAGGGAGAAATTCAGGGGGGGGGGATTTTTGTTCATCAACGAACAAGTTGGGATTTGGGGGATATTTTTTTTGTCGACAAAAAATTGCCTTTTATAGTGGTCTAAATACTGAATTCCCCATTCTACCCCTGGCCACGTCAGCTTATTTGATGGGGTCAACCTAAAAAACCCGTTTTTGCTAACGGTCAAATTTTTTAAACCCCCTTTTGAAACCTATAAAAACACATACATCTTTTTGAAAATGACCTAAATCACAGGATAACATTTTAAAATTTGTCCTAGAAAAATTATACAAAAGTTGAAAAGCAAAAACTAAAAGCGGCGGAATCCTTCAACTACATTGCAATACTTGACTCCTTACTATGAGCTTTTTTGCTTGGATATTATCGACATAATTTCTTCCGTCCATGAGTGTTAAGTAATGACACTTTTTTTCCGTTCCTCCTATTATTTTGTATAAACTTGTATATCTTTGTAATCTGGGCCTCATCGCAGTTTGTTTATTCTTCAAAAATAAAATTGAGCAGTGGGGTAGACCCTCATGATCAACTATAGATCCCACTATTTTAGTAAACCAAGATATTTATACATTGAAATATGGAATCCCCACCCACAGTTATTAGAAAGGGATTGCTGGAATTGCAACATTTAGTGGAAAAATCATTGAAAATAATAGAGGAAATGTCATATGATTGTCCTTATTGTAGATGCTCAGAGTGGAAAAATTGATTTGTAATGTTCCATTTTAGACTAAATTCTGAAAAGAAAACAGGGGGAGGGATGCATGTAGCTATTTCTAGCATTCTTTGTAACCGATTCTAGCAAGCGACAAAGGAAAACGTACCTATAGAACTGTTCAACTCATGCCTCCACTTGGGTTGGGAATTCTGAACTGTCAAATAACTGCATTTTTTACGGGCTTTGATTATATAACTTAAGGTAAACTAAATTAAAATTTATTGATCGAGGTTTGACTTTTTTTTGTAAAAATGTTCTTGTAGATTTTTTTAAAGGATAATTCTACGGTGCTTGATAAGGTACTATATTGTACTATAAATCTATCCATTAAGGTTCTGTTTTGTTTAACTTTTGAAAGTTGAATTAAACTAAACTTAACTGAACCGAACTTAGCTTAGCTGAAGTGAACTGAACTTAACTAAATTGAACTTATTTCAGTGTGAATTTATAACTACACATGGCTGAACTTAACTGAACTGAACTTAATGGAACTGAACTAAACTTAACTTTATTGAATTGTAGTTGAAGAGAGCAGGGTTTGAGTATTGTTACAATGTAATTAGTAATCACAAACATAAAGCACAATTGTGGAAGAAAATCTTACAATACAAAAACAAAAAATTACTCTGTAAATAATATCAAAATAAAATAATAAAACTGGAAAATCGCCTCCACCACCGGTCGCGGCTCTGCCACTGTTGTTCAGTGGGGAAAAAAACTCTTTCTTTCTCTATTCTAATTTTCTATCGGACCAATTTTTGTCTGTTTTACTTAGTTTCTCTCCCTCTAATTTTCCCCCGATACAAATCTTCATTAATTAGTAGATTCATGAATATGCAGTCAATGTTACTTACTTTGATTATGAACTTTTTAAGTTTTCTCTATCCGTGAGATAGCTCAAGAAAAAAAACCTCATAACTACAAAAATAGAATTTTCAAGACCATGATTAAAAGAAGGAATTAATAAAGGGAATTATAGATAATTTATGATAGACCCACAATTACATTTAACTCTTTAAATCACCTTATTAAATTGTCATTTTATTTTATTCGGGTCATGTTCTCTTCAACTTCTGAAAGTTGAATTGTACTGAACTTAACTGAAATTAACTTATTTCAGTGTAAATTTATAATTACACATAATTGAATTTAACTTAACTGAATTTAATTAAATTTTAGTTTAAGAGAACAGGACCTTAGGCTATATTGACACAAACCCCTTATCTATCATCAGATTTATTTCCAATCCAAAGGTGGAGAATCAAACATCTTTATAAACACTGATAACAGAATATATATTATAAGTCCACAGGTCGATACGGCCCAACCATATACAACCCAAAGAGACGTAGAACACATGTCATTCACAGAGAGAGCCATGTGGCAGTCATTAAAGAGGGGCAAAATAGCCGTTGCAAGTTATTAAGGAGAATCTCATTAAAAACCCAAATGTAACCGCTGCCTTAATTACAACGGTCACCTTGACTCATATATAAAGCGGAATTGCTGAGGAATGTTGTAATTATTCTAACACATTCTCAATCTACATTCTTATTTCCCATGTCTTAAAAGCTAACTTAGGCATCAAAGTGACTACGCCGGATAACCCCGGCTTACTCCTCTAACGCTGTTATTGTCTTGCAGGCACACCCCCTATTGGTTCCCACGACACCAGACACAAATCATTCCATGCCTCAATGGAATTCCACTCTGGTCTCCTTATCCTTATTCACCATTCCTTGATGCCACCGTTCTTCTTTATCACTGCCATCGGTGATCCAATTTAGTAACATCATTTGAACGTCCCTGTTAAAGCTAATAAAATGATAAATGATTCTATTTAAGCTACGAATAACCACGGTTTTTTGTGGCAATCGACTTGTCATCTATTCGCTTTTAAATGATTTAAATAAATGAAAAATAAATTTATCCTTATTTATTTTTAACTCTTCAAAATAACATTGCTATCTTAATGGAAAAGTGATAAACGCTTGACCTAATCTTAGTAAGCAAGACTCCCAGATTATATCATTTAACAAGGAAATAAAATGCACGAACTTTCTGTTGTGTACGTAGATGGAGGCAAATTTACGATACTTTGAACTTATTAACACATATGATGATAGTTAAAAAAAAAAATGGATTTCGAGATTAAATAGCATGCTCCTATGTAAAAAAAGTCATAACATCCTCAAACAATAAAATTATTTAGCTCACCCTAGTTGTTCACTGCTAGTATCCAAACAAGTAATTTGGATAATAAACTGTTACAGTCGTAGTAGTCATGGAAATGTGAAATTCGAAGATAATTTACTTTCGGAGAATAATTAGGCTGAGATCTAGGGATGTCAATCGGGCGGGGAGGTGGAATCCGAACCGACGGGTGTGTGGAATAACCGAAAATTTCACACCAGTGAATAAAACGTGGGCGGGTTTGGGTGGAACCAACTCCGAACCGTTGGTAACCCGAACTCGCACCCGAATAAATCCCCGAAATAAACCCGAATGTAAAACACATAAGCACAATTTTTTAATTGTACTTCATATATAGTTTATTCAATTCAATTATCTTTTAAGTAATTGCATACTCAAATTTTATTGATAAAAAAATACTCAAATTTTATTGATAAAAAAACTAATAATATCACAATTTAATTAATTATGGTTTCTTAATATTAAATCAATTGAATTTTTTTTGAAAAATAATTATATATTGCACAAAAAAATCAATTATTCAAAATAAAAGGCAATCAAAGTTGAAAAAAAAGTGCACAACTTAAACAAGTAATTTATCACTCAATTCTATATCATTATAGTAAGCAAAACTCTCATTCTATACAAGACCATCCTAATCTCACCACCATTTGAATTCGCTAAAACAAAAAATTAACAAATTGACAAGCATGAGAAAAGACACAAAAATTCTTATTGAGTCAATGAGAACGTCGTAGCATTTAGAATTATAACTTTTATTATACAATCTCATAGCTAAAATTTATTGATTTTTGATAAAATGAAGTACAAATTTTACTATAAATGAGATCATATATAAAATTTATGTGAAATTTATAGTATGGCGGGGATTACCATAAACCGCCCGAACCTGCACGGGTGTGGAATGGGCGGGTAAAAAAATCCCCGAAACACTAAATGGGGAATCCCCGAACCCGCACCACTCGCACCGAACCCGCCCCATTGACATTTCTACTGAGATCACATTGCTGGAAAGAATTTAAAAAATGTGGTTACAATCCTCACCTTCTGATAAAAATATAAGAAACAATAAGGGCATGTTTAGTTTCAAAAAACTGTTTTCATTTTTTATTTTCAATTTTCTTTTCATTTTTCAATTTTTCTAGTTTTTCATTTTCCAAATTGAAAATTGAAAAACAGAAAACATGTTCATGTTTATTTAGTTTTCTAATTTCTGTTTTTTATATTTTTAAAAAAAATCATTGGTATATTTGAATTTTATCATTAAAAATATTACAAATGACATGAAAAATTTTACAAATTAAATTAGAAACAACAAATATAAATTTTAAATTAGTCAATACTTAAGTTAAAAATCTTTTAGTTCAATCATAAATTTGAGTTAATTCATGTATAACTTGATACATACTTAAAATTGACAATTTCATATTATGAAATTAAATTTTAAAATTGTTTTATTATCATTTTTATTAGAAATAAGGTGACATTTTTGTCAATTTTGTTGTTTGTGGGGTTCAAACCCAAAATCTCACACTTCTTAAATTCTTCAATGGTGATAGCCACTCTACCAAAGTATAGTGATTTCATTTTTAGTTATCTTTTATTTAAATTTTAAAAAATAGAAAGCATATTATGTGTAGTTTTTATTTTTTAATTTTATTAAATAATAAATTTAGACTTTATTAATTAAAAATACATAAATTAGATTTATTAAATAAAAAATATGCAATAAAAATTTATGAAGTAAATAGCAAAAACAACAAAATTAATAAAATAAAATCATACTGGTAATTAAGAGGTGTCAATAAAGTTTGGTAACCTAGCATATCTCCTTCTTTTAACCCCTCTTTCAATTAAAAAAACTGAACATACATCAATAAAAATAATGCATTTGTTAGTTATAAACAAGTAATTATACAACTATGTATATTAGTATAAAATAAATTAAATTATAAAGTTTTGTACAGGTTAAATAATATTGTGTTTATTCGGTTTGGAAAATTTCAGAAAGCATCAAAAAGGTGTTTTCTGTTACAAGACATAAAATGGAAAAATCAGAAAACTGTTTTCGAATTTTCTAAACTGAAAAATGTTACAGCTAAACAGCAGTTTTCATTTTTCAGCTTTCTTAGAAAATTTTTTTGGAAAACTACTCTATTTTTCCACAACTAAACAGGCCCTAAAATTTTTATAATGAAATGAAGTTGAGAAGCCTCACACAAATATTTATACTAAAAATAGTATTAGTGTGTATATCCCCAAAATTTAAAAGAGGAGAAGCCTCAAACACGAAACAAAAAGGATCCGACCACTATAGGACAGGACTAGGATATTTACAAAGGGGCAGCCGTTTGAATAGGGTTCGGCTTTGATTTTGTTTGGTGAAGTCGAAGATTAGACTGAAGTCGAGGTTTAAGATGCACGGTTTTGATTGTTGTATTACAAGCATTGTAGAGCCATTTATTGATAACTATGTTGGTCGAGTCTTGCAGTTGTTTATACTGTTAAAGACCAAATAATGACTTCCACTTCTTCATGTATATATGTTCATTCGAAATATCTCCATTTAAATTCTTTAATTCATCATCATTTTTGGTATTTTAGTATAATTTGATCAACTAGTTGACCAATGCTATCATAATATTTTATCATACAAGTCAGGAGAGTGCGGAGTGCATGCTTGTTCGAAATCTATTTCGATACTAAGCTCACGAGGGTCCGGGAGGGACTTTTTGCAACGCTTCAATTTAGAACTGTTGCGACTGCTCAAATGGACACGGCTTTTCGCGACGCTTTTTCTTCGAAAGGTTACAACTGCTCATTTCATGCTTATAAAAACCTGGCATTGACAACGATTTCAAAAGGTCGTGATGGCAACGTTTTTTAAAAATTTGGTTGCAATCTGATTCACTTTTCTTCACAAAAAAATTTCATTCTTAGTTCTTGACTTTTAATTCTGATTTTATTCGATTGATCTATTTGGTAGAATCGTCAAATAAGATTCAATCTGAAAGTGTAAGTCACGACTTCAGAATTATCCAGGCATCATTCTATTAGATTTCATCAACAAAGATTGGGAGACGTTTTTCCAGACATTCAAGGCTTCATTTTACCAGAATTCCCCAACAAAGATGGAATAGTATTTTCGCTTGAAGCCTGAGTTTTTACGATTCGTAAGGTACGGTTCCATTTTAATTTTTTTTTATGATGAATCGACATGAATCGATCCTGGCTTGTTTCGATTTCGGAATACTTTTATTTCATTTGGTTTCCGAGCGGATTCATGCTCTATTCATTCAAGGTTTAGGGTTCCATTATTCTTGGATTTTATTTCTGAACTCTGACCGCAATTAGTCGGTGAATGTTGAAGATTATCATAAATTTCCTTTCAAATGTATGTCTCATGGCCAGTCACAAATTGTAATGGCGGCTACGCCGCTACACAAGGCAATGGAATATGAGATCTGCCCCTTCCTGCGGAGATTAAATTAACCTCATTGCATTAGGGCATCGATTTCTGACGTTTACCTTTGGTTTTTGCAAACATTGAATTGTCGTTTGCTCCAATTCAATTAAAGGATTTCCTAACATTATGATACACGATTTTGGGTGATTGGGTTTTCATAAGGATTATTAATTATAATTTCATAATTATATTTGAATTTTAATTTTGTGTATTTGCCCAGATTACCGCAAGTAATGGGTATTTGTTAATTGATTTCCTTTTTATTTATTTCAAACTCATTGTTTGAACAAAACTCCTTTTGATTTATTTTAAAAACTGAGTTTATCGATGAATTTTTGCAAATTATTAATGGATATCGGGGAACTTTGCGAATTCATATTTCTTATAAATCTCTGGATTTGCATAAGTTCAAATTTTGTTTCCATAGTTTTTAATTAATTTTGAATTTCTGTCATTGATAATTTGCAAATTAAAAATTAAGTTTTGAATGATGGATATTCGAACAGAATGCGGAGGAAAGTTAATTTAAGACTCACATGTTTGGTCCTTCAAGAATTTTATATAAATTGAAACAGACCATTAAATTCTTGAATAGTTTATTAATTATTATATCTGATTGATATATTTGGTAGAATCGTTAAATAAAATTCAATCTGAAAGTGTAAGTTACGACTTCAGAATTATCCAAGCATCATTCTATTAGATTTCATCATCAAAGATTGGGAGACATTTTTACAGACATTCAAGGCTTCATTCTACCGGAATTCTCCAACAGTACCTACTTAAAAAAGCACAATAAAAAATAGTCCAATCTTAACATTGTGCTTTTTTAAGTAGGTACTGGGTAGAGATTAAGGATGGCAACGGGCCGGATCTGGGCCGAGTCCGGCTTGGACCCGGCCCGGATCCGTTTTCATATATTGGACCCGGATCCGACCCGGATCCGGCGGGTCCATAATTTACGGATCCGGGTTCAAAACGGGTCCATGTAATTAACATCAAATTCTTAGCTTCAGCTTCCATACTTGTACATTTCACCTTATTTTAAATAGTTTACATGCTCATTTAATTATGTTCATGCAATTGAATTTACGTGGATATCAAATAATATTAATTATCCAATATTTTCGGGGTAAATAATAAATAAAAATATACAATTAATATTTAAATACGGATCCGGGTCCGGATTCGGGTTTCATTACCCGGACCCGGACCCGTTTCCTGGACTCGGACCCGGATCCGGATCCGGATACGACGGGTCCATAAAATCGAGATCCGGACCCTAAAAAACGGATCCGGATCCGCGGATCCGGACCGGGTCCGGGATCCGTTGCCATCCCTACCCTTAGTCACTTCAGCAGAGTTATTAATACTCCCTCAGTAGCAAGTGCTTTGCTTCTGCTGATTCGGCTTCTCTTTGCCTTAGGGACTTCCTCATGTTTCAGCACAGGCTCCCTCTGTCTCTTGGGGGAGACTTTCTCAACCTCTTTTACTCTTTCACCCTTCTTGGCAGCCCTCAGCTCCTTTTTCCTTCTTTTCTTCATCAGATCCTTCTTTAGGGCTTCCTCCCTGTCCCACTTCTTACAAAAATCCACCTTTTTATCAAATGTTTCCTTCACTATCTCACTTCCAAGAGATTCATCCTCCTCTGAGCAGTCTACACCATGTGCTGCCATAATCCTACTAATGAGTCCTCCAATTGTGCATTTGTGGTGAAGCATGTGCTGCATTATGATAACTGGCCAGTTAACCTTCTTTTTCTCTATCAAGTGCACCAAAATACAGTGATCATAGCTTGAGACTACGTTGGTGGAGTTCATCTTCTAAAGAAGAAGAAGATGAGCCATTACAAATTGCTAGTACCTCAGCTCTTGAGGCATGTGAGTATTGATTTTCTCACCAAACCAACCTTCTGGCATGAAGGATTTTCTATTGTAACTTATGGCATCTTCACATCCTCTTCTGAGAGTGACACCTTCATCTTTTAGATTTAGAAGTTCTGCGAGGTAAGCTAGAGTAATGGTAATCTCTGTGCTTTTACTACATTTTTGAGCTCCTCATCGCTCACTGTGCACTTTTTCAGATTCTTGTAGAATTCAAACACTATTGCTAGATAGGTTAGCTCCTTCAGTCTAATCCATGTGTTGAGTTGATGGAATTCTATGGTTTCTTTGTACGGACTGGTTTGTAAGAAGGATTCATCTCCAAAATATCTTTAAGAGATGATATTTGAGGGGTTTGACCTGTATAGAACAGGTTTAAAGGTCTTTAGAGGGATTCAAATAACGACTTGTTGTTTGGGACCTTCCTTTGATGATCTTGTTCTTTTGGTAGCCATTTGAGTAGGTAAGGTTTGAAGAAATTAGGGTTCTTAGAAGAGAGTTTCTCAGAAAGATTGGAGAAATTCTGACTTTGGTAAAGTGAAGAGATAATGAACAGTCTTTATGTTTTTATAGAGGCGGTTTCAGAAGGGTAGAACGGTAATTTGCTGAAGAGTAACTGTAACGGTTTCAGCATTTACCGTCTAAAATACTTAGGTAACTGTTAAGTATGTAACTGATGGAAGAATGTGAACGGTTTTAACCTAAAGATCTGGCCTAGGATTCGGGTTTTTTAATTTTGAAATATGAAGTAATTCCCGGGTTTGATCTTCTGAGACATAGCATTGTGTTAACTTTAGAGGATGCATATTGCCTCTGGATCTGGTTACTCTTCTGAGTGCTTATGCCATCTTCTGAGTGATATTTACGCTAAGTTACTCCTGCCTATTTCTCTTCTGAGGAAAGCAAATTGATCTTTGCTCAGAGGTTTAGTGAAGATGTCAACTCTTTGGTCTTCTATAGAGATGTATACCAGCTTCACATCTTTCTTGAGAACGTGACCTCTTATGAAGTGGTGTCTGATATTGACATGCTTCATTCTACTATGCTGAACTGGATTCTTTGACAGATCAATTGCACTTTTGTTATCGTAGAGGATCTCTATGCATTCTGACTTAACTCCATAGTCTTCTAGCTGCTGTTTGATCCATAGCGCTTAAGCAACACAACTACCTACAACCATGTATTTAGCTTGTGTGGTGGATAATGCTACTGAGGTTTGTTTCTTACTGTACCAAGAAATGATGCAATTTCCTAGAAAGTGACATCCTCCAGTAGTGCTCTTTCTTTCCAATTAATCTCTTCCATAGTCAGCATCAGTGAATCCTTTTAATGAAAAATCTTCATTATTTGGATACCATAATCCGGCTTGAATGGTTCCAAGTAAGTATATGAGGATTCTCTTTACTGCACTCAGATGCGATTCTCTAGGATCACTTTGGTATCTTGCGCAATAACAGACTGCATAGTGAATGTCAGGCCTGCTTACAGTAAGATACAACAGAGAACCAAACATTCCTCTGAACATCTTCTGATCAACTTTCTTACCATCTGAGTCTTTGCTGAGTATGGTGTTGGAAGCCATAGGAGTTGACATTTCCCTTCCATCTTCCATGCTAAATTTCTTCAGAATCTCCTTGGTATACTTGGATTGATTGGTGAATACTCTATGTGAACTTTATTTGATTTGGAGACCAAGAAAGAATGTTAATTCCCCCATCATAGACATCTCGAATTCAAGCTTCATTTGAGAACTGAATTCCTTGCACATTCTTTCATCAGTGGCTCCGAAGATAGTGTCATCAACATAGATCTGAACAAGGAGAATATCCTTGTTTCTTCTTCTGATGAATAGGGTTGGGTCTGTCTTCCCTCTGATGTATCTTTTTGATGTAAGAAAGCTTGTTAATCTTTCATACCACGCTCTGGGAGCTTGCTTCAGACCATATAAGGCTCTCTTCAGCTTGTACACATGACAAGGAAACTTTGAGTCTTCGAAGCCTGGAGGTTGCTGGACATAAACTTCTTCTGAGATGAATCCATTAAGGAATACGCTTTTCCATTTGATATAATTTAAATCTCATGTGAGATGCAAAAGCACAGAGGATTCTTATTACTTCAAGTCTGGCTACTGGAGCAAATGTCTCATCATAGTCTATTCCTTCTTGTTGATTGTATCCTTGAGCCACAAGCCTTACTTTGTTTCGTACAACATTTCTTTCTTCATCAAGCTTGTTTCTGAATACTCACTTAGTACCAATGATAGATTTGTTCTTTGGCCTTGGAACAAGATCCCAGACGTCATTTCTAGTGAATTGGTCTAGTTCTTCTTGCATGGCTATCATCCAACTTTCATCATGTTCTACATCTTCAAATTTCTTTGGTTCTATGATAGAGACAAATGTTGGATGACTTGTCATTCTGCTGAGTTATCTTCTGGTGAGAACAGGATTTTGAGGTACGTCAAGGATTAGTCTTTCAGGATGGTTCTTCTTGGTTCTTATTTCTTTGGGAAGATCATGATGAATGAGAGCCTCCATTGCTTCTGGTTGTCTTTCTTCATCTTCATATTCTGAGAATTTGATCTCAGATAGTTCATCCTTTGTTGGCTTTTCTCCTTGGGTTGACTCAGAGGGTTGTTTATGTGAGACAGAGTCTCCATCTTCCTCTGAGCTTTTTCTTTTTCCTACATGGTTAGTTTCTTCGAAATCTACATGTACTGACTCTTCTAGTGTTGCTGTTCTTTTGAAAAATACTCTATAAGCTTTGCTATGTGTTGAGTAGCCAAGAAAAATTGCTTCATCAGCTTTAGGATCAAACTTTCCTAGTTGTTCTTTATTCTTGAGTACAAAGCATTTACACCAAAATGCTTTGAAATACCCAATTTTAGGTTTTCTTCCTTTCCAGATTTCATAGGGAGTTTTATCAATTTCTGATCTGATGTTTACCCTATTCAGTATGTAGCAAGCAGTATTGACTGCCTCTACTCAAAAGTATTTGGGAAGGTTGTTGTCACTCAGCATTGACCTGGCCATTTCAACTAAGGTTCTTTTTTTCCTCTCAACAACCCCATTTTGTTGGGGGTGTGAGGAGCAGAGAAATTGTGTTCAATTCCTCTAGCGTCACAGAAACCAGCAAATAATTTATTCTCAAATTCTGTACCATGATCGTTTCTTATTTTAGACAGAAGGACTCCTTGTTCAACTTCAATTCTATTACATAACCTGGAGAACCCTTCATAGGCTTCATCCTTACTACTTAGCAGGATAACCCATGTATATCTGGAATAATCATCCACTATAACCATGGTATACCTATGTCCACCCATGCTCATGGAAAGAACAAGGCCAAACAAGTTTATATAGAGTAATTCTAAGACTCTTTTAGTTGAAAAATCAGATTTAAATTTAAAGCTCTTCTTAAATTACTTTCCATACTGACATGCACTACATAAGTGATCCTTTTCGAAGTTTAAGCTTGGCAAACCCTCAATAAGTTTCTGTTTAACTAATTTGGTCAGAAGATTCATGTTAACATGTTCCAACCTTCTGTGCCATAACCATGACTCTTTTTCTTTAGTCATTAAACATATATCTTTCTTTGATTTATCATTTAAATTAATTATGAACACGTTATTGACTCTAGGAGTATATATCAAAGTTTTATTTGATTTACAGTCAATGATGGAGCATCCTTCTGAGTCAAAGATGACTTTTTTTCCTTGGTCACACAGTTGAGCGACACTCAGAAGATTGAACTTCAGTCCATCCACAAGGGAGACTTCTCCAATTTTGATTAATGCTCCAATAGTTCCTTTGCCAATGATTTTTCCCTTTTTATTATTCCCAAAGCTTACATTGCCATATCATTTACGTTCTAATGAGAAGAATGATGTCTCATCTCCTATCATGTGTCTTGAGCATCCACTATCTATATACCAGATTTGTTGACCTTCTGTGGATCTAAGACTTACTTGCAAAAGTAGATGGTTAGAATCTTTGAACCTAGTTTCCCTTGGGTTCGGGTGCATTATAAATTAGATCTGGCCACTCATAAGAATCATAAAAACTGTTCTTAAATCTACACAAAGAAGTAGTGTGGTTTTTCTTTTCACAAAAGTTGTAGAAGACCTTTACAATTTCTCTGGCCTTTTCTTTCTGTAGAGTTCTGGGAGATGGACAAAGATCAGAAGGTTCCGGAAGTGGTTGCCTCTGAGGTATGACTCTTCTTCTGGCTTGTGGATTTCTCTGAGTCATCTTTTGATAACCTCCTTTCTGATGACTATCTACATCATACCTTATCCATACTCCTTATGGCTCCTTTATCTTGGAGCTGAGGATTCACCTTGATACATCCTTTGAATATTTTGCTTCTGGGAGGTGTTTATCTTCTGAGGATGCTTCTTCTCTTGTGAATGTTCCTTCTTCTGATGATGTTCTTTCTTTTGAGGAGGCTCATTCTTCTGAGGTGCTGATTTTACAGGCATAGTTATTTTGCCTGATATGTGTCCTTCTACCAACATTACTCGTCTGCTGAGGTTGGTAGCATTGACTCCTACCAGAACTAATTCTTTCTTGAGCTTCTCAACCTCAGTTTCAAGCTCACCTTGCCTCTTGTGAATAGCTTTGGTGGAGTTATCTCTAGCTATATCTCGGATACAGAAGTCTTCAAAATTTTCTTTCAGAAGCTTCATATGTTTATTGTTCTTTTTAACCTGCTTATAAATTTGTGCAAGTAGCTGCATGATTTCATCAAGAATATTGAGTTTGCAATTTACCTCATCATTCGCTTGAGATTTTTCTTCTAAGGATGAGACTTTCTCTATGCTGCTATGCCAAGACTAAACTGTTGGGTACATATCATCTTCGACCATGAAACATATTTGAGCAGTTTCTTCATTTTCTGAGGAATATGCAGAGCTCTCTTCTTTACTGTCGCTCCATGTTACCACCATAGCTTTCTTTCCTTTATCTTTTCTTAGCCTTGGGCAGCTTGATTTGATATATCCTTCCTGGATACATTCAAAACAGGTTATAGGTTTTTGATTTTCACCTTTAATTTTCTCCTCTAACCTTCTGAGCTTGCTTTTCTTCTGGAAGTCTGACTTCTGGGGAAAACTTCCCTTCTTCTGAAACTTTTGAGTGGTCATTGAGTTCTTCTTCATGAACTTCTTAAATCTTCTGGCCAGTAAGGCCATATCCCCATCATCCTCTGATGAGCTTTCATCAACTTCTTCTGCTCTTAGAATTATTGCCTTCTTTCCTTCAGACTTTGCTTTTTCTTTCTTTTGAAAATTCTGCATAGAGATCTCATGAGTGATTAACGAACCAATGAGTTCATCATACCTGTATGTAGTGAGATCATGAGTTTCTTCTATAGCTATCTTTTTAGCCTGCCATTTCTCAGTTAAGCTTCCGAGATTCTTCTTCACTTGCTCCTCTTCTGAGAAGTTCTTTCCCAATCTCTTTAGTTCGTTGATGATGTTAGTGAATCTGGCATTTATGTTTGAGATTGATTCTCCCTCTTCCATCTCAAATAGTTCATAGAGTCGCAGATTCTGATTGATCTTTGATTCTTTCATTTTATCTGTTCCTTCATAGGTTACTTCAAGATTTTTCCATATCTCCCAAGCACTCTCACAACCTGAGATTTTGTTATATTCTATAGCATCTAAGGCACAATGTAAAAAGTTAATTGCAGCTGCGTTACTATGTAATTTTTTCATGTCAGAGTTATTATATTCATTTTCAGGTTTAGGAGAGACATCCCCATCTATAGTGGATGTAGAAATGTATGGGCCATTGGCTATAGCAAGCCATGCATACATATCCTGAGACTGTATGAAATTTTTCATTCTACTTGTCCAAAATGTGTAATTCTGTCCAAAGAACAGTGGGGGTCTGGACACAGACAACCCTTCTGGGAGTATCTGTGTGGTCATATTTCCAAGCAAGTGTTTCATGCTATTTTCACCCATTTTAATCTTTTACTCTAGATTTTTAAGTCTGTTTTAGAGTTCTTGCTTTGATACCAATTGTAGGACCCAGTAGGGTGATAAAATAGGTCAAAGGGGGGATGAATAACTCTTTATCTGAGTTCACTATATTCTTCAGAGAGTTGCTTCTGAGAATTCATCTGAGTAGTTTTTCTTTACTCAGAATCCCCTTTTTCTATTTAAGTGTTTTAGTTACTGAATTAAATAAACACAATAATAGAGCAGAGTAAGGAAATATGAAAACAGCGATTTTATCCTGGTTTAGCCTCTGCCTAATCCAGTCCTTGGAATCTCTTGTCCAATTTTAATTCACTAGTGGCTTTTCTTCTAGTGAAAAGCAAACCTTTCACAGCTTAAGATTGAAGTTCCTTCCAACAATCTTGCCTACAATGAGCTATACCAATACAGGAGTACCGTCCTTCTGTATCTGAGGCTCTGAGCTTCGTCTCTCTTAAGTACCTTCCTTATGAGATTACCTAGCTCCCTCACACTAACTTACCCTCAGCTTAGTGTGACTTACAACGATTTATAAGTAAATGGATTTTATGAACTTCTAAACTTCGTTTCAGTTAGCTCAAGTACAAACAAATAAGATTTAAGTGTTTGCTAGAAGAAGATTGCAAGTAGATTGAGAATTTGTTCACTCTTAAATTCTTTTGTTAAGATTCGGCAACCTTCTTCGATGGCAGAAACCATCCTTTTATAGAGGGAGATAATGTTTCCGTTGATTTTTGGACCGTTGCCAGGAATTCTGCCGTTGTCTCCCAATATTGTTTCCTTTAATAATCTGTTAGAGTAGCTCATCCAACTCTGATCCGCGCCATGCTGTATTAGGTTGATTTGGGGGGTTCATTTTGTACTGCAGATACGTATCAGATTAGCAGGTGAGATTTGTTCATGATTTCGCAACAACTTTTATCTTGTAGTAGACTGAAGAACAGAGCGCGTGGCGGCATTAAATGCGAAGTCAGCTTTCTTGACTTTTAGCTCCAAAAGACTAAGTTGACATTTTGCAATCCTCAAAAGGGCTCTTTGACGTTCCGAGTCTCGAGTGATCTTTTGAGATGTTGAACTCCTCATCTGACTTTAATTGCTTTTGAAGATCCACAGATCTGCTGACAAATCCTTGTTCTTCTGAGGCGACTTCCTTCTGAATTTTGCTTCTGAACTCATAACTTATAAAACTAAATTATCTTCAGAATCCAACAATTAGGAACATGGATAGCCGTGAATTTATATATGCTACTGGGTATTTAGTACTATTTCCCAATTCAACGGTAAAGTATTTATTATGTCTTAATTAAATATTCTATTATCTTAATTAAATTATCTCTCATAAATACATAACCTTAGATTGACAAAGGTTATTAAATATCCAGTACCATATATAATTTCCCTGAAAAGTCACCTAAATATTGGGGATAGAGAGATTATTCCCCCTAGTATGATAAACATAAAATATTTGTTATCATTCATTTATGAAAATATTTATCATCGTTAGTCTCACTTCAATTTTGACATGCTACATTTTTCCAAACTTGTTTTTGTTATTTGCTTTTCTTTTACCTGTCATGTGTTTAAAGCATAGATAATTACTAATGAAAGTTTGAGCCAAGTGGTAAGCAATAATTGGAAGGATAATTTTCATTGAGATATTCACTCACCATAACTTGATGTGTGATCCAAACTGAATATGAAGTAATTAGGATAAAATTTCTATGGGTAAAAAAAGCAAATAATAAAAATTAAAAACACAAATAGAATTAGACGTAGACATCAGATTTTTTTTCGGTTAAACAACCCCTTGACGGAGGCTTTGATGGGATTGTAAAAGAGATGACAAATTATTTCTTTTCTTTGGACAATAAAAATGATAGAAACTGAAAGGAGTTTTAATTTTATACTTTTAGTTTATTCATAACTTCAAAATTATCATTTACTCAAATTTAAAAACCATATTCTGCTTCAAATACAAGGATTTGGATCTCTTATCCCATTGCTCTGTCCTCATCCACGTTACTTGTTGAAATACAGAGTAGTGTTAATTTTTTAATTATTATTTTATTAATTTCAAAGAAATTTTTTGTAGAGACTTTGTTTTTAAATGTAAGAAAGTTTCTATTACTTTAACTTTTATCATTATTGGATGAATAAAGTTCACTTTGTTAAATATAATGTAATCATACAATTTTAATCTAATTTCAATGTCACTTTCCAATTTTTCTATTTCTCTTTTTAATGAAGGATATGGATATAGACACCGTATTTTCTCCTCCCAGATACCATATCACTTATCCCTTAAAGTTTCCATCAAATGACACACTCCATTTTCTTTTTTATTTCTTTACTTTCATTTTTATAATTCACTCCAAAGGGGACCCTGAATGTAGTGTGTAAATGTCATATATACCCTCTAGAACCACACCGAATTGCTGGAATAATTCTAGTAAATTAGTACTATAATCAAGTTTTGCACTTATCACTCGTGTTTAATCCTACTATTAAATAAAGCATAAGAGTGAACAGAATCGTAACACACACCTACATTTCAGTTCATTTATTATAAAAGATAATAATACATCACACCCTCAACAATATTAATACTCACAAATTAAGGTGGAATCGTATTTAATTCAATTCAAATAAGATAAAAGAAATAAAATAAAATGAAATTAGGCAAATTGATGAGAAAGAAAGCAACACGTACACACTGTTTAAATTACTACCACTATATTGGCTACCACATTTTGTTCGGAAGCCAAAAATAGATTGTAATATATTGTATTCTTTCAGTATTTCAAGTCTCTAAGACATTTAAATACATCTAGTTGATAGTATTGATTAAATTAATAATCAATAATTAGGAACTAGAATTGGGGCAGACATGTCCATAGGATCATAATAGAATATTCAAAAATGAATCATATATCAGAGGTCCCAGACATCTTAGTTCGAAATTCAATATCGGCGATATTCAATCAATATATCAAAAAATCATATATCATTAATACTAAATTGTTTTCAGAGATTAAGTTAAATTACATATATGCCCATAAATATATTAGCTATTTGTAAAAGCATGTATATGTTTAATTCGACTTTGAAAGTTGAACTGAACTGAACTTAACTGAACTTATTTCAGTGTAAATATATAACTACATATAGCTGAACTTAACTTAACTTAATTGAATTGAGCTTAACTGAACTGAACTTAATTGAATTGTAGTTGAAGAGAACATAACTTTATATGATCGATGAAAATGAAATTTAGGATACTATTATAGTAGAGAAACCGACCTAGTATGATAATTTTATTATTTTTGTATATAATGTGAGTATTTGAAATAATTTTGTTCATAATATGGTTATTTCTTATCCATCCGACAAATTTAATTAATCAGAATCGAATTTTGAATCACCCTCTACAAATTTAGCACGTGTTACCAATTGAATTATTTGTAAATCGTAACATGTTAAAAGTTATTTTATAAACAATTGTTAGTAGTTTTGATTACACTAAAGATATAAATAAGCAAATATTAGGAATGTATACTTGGAATCCACAACAGTAAAGTGACTTCATGCTTAAAAAGATGAAGGAGACAGTTTGGAAAAATGAAACACATTTGTTTAAAAAAGTTTTAATGCATATTTTAGACTTTTGTAATTGGATTCAGAACTTAAATGATCTTTTTAACTCTTAAACAGATTCCATTATCGTTTAAACCTGCTTAAAATGTATATCATAACTTTTTCCGTCTTAATATATCACTCTCAATAATTAACGTATCTTACACTCGTAATGTCAAGTCATAATTAAAAAAAAATTGTCAATGTCATTTCTAATTGATTAAACAAAATAAAAAACAAATACTAAAAAATCCTAATTACATTATCTTCAACCTTTTTCTATGTGAATCTCTATATCATTCGAACACCACTTTTTTCATTATCGCAATCACGCAACAAGAAAAATATCACGCAATAATGATGAATTGTGGGAATTTGAATCTCTGATATTCAGGCTGTCCTCTTCCTCCTTTTCTCTTCTTAACAACAGTCTTGGCTATCTTCATTATTAATAATGGCAAGTTTCTCGGTTGGATTATATGTGAGGATTTCAGTAAGTCCTTGGTCCATTATGAATTGAAGATGAAGATTGATTTGACGAACATGATGATTGTTGTTAGGGACGAAAATATAGATGGACGAACATAAGGGATTTTGTGACCTTTCTTTTATTCATTACACATTTAATATTAGTTTTACATTTTTTATCTTTCTTTTTTCGGTCAAATCACGGCTCACATTATCAAAGACCGCCACCTCATGTGACACCTTGCATGCATGAAAGAGGTTATTATAAGGAATATCAGAAGAGTGTTTGAAAGTTTAAGGAATCATTTGATTTTTGAGATCAAATTCAAGAATAAATTATGCATTGGAATTATGTTTTTATCGTTCTATCCATTTAGAAATTTATCTATGGACGTTTAATATGAAAAGCTCTCAATTTTATACGTGAAATTGTTATTTGTAAATATTATGCTTAAGAATAGTACTAATGAATTAGACCATCTTCTTTGAACATATAAATAATATAGTTTAGTTCAGATATATAATTACAAATTTATAATCAAATAATTCAATTTATTTCAATCAATTCAAGAAAACATACTTAATGATATCTAATACATCAACATTGATAATGGACATTACTACAGTGACTTATATAACTGATTAAGATCTATTTAAATATTTTTAGTATTAAAATAGACGAAACCAAACCCTGTCTACTTTTTTTCCAACTTTCATGTGCCGCTCATTGACAAAAAAAATTACTATAGCATAATCAATAGGGGGACCTCTACTTCACTTCAATTCTTTTCCTCTTTTTTTATCATTTTATTTGATACAGTATCTCGTTTAAAATGGGTAAATCTGATAATGACTAAGTATTGTAATAAAGATTATGTAATCATAAGAATATTATATCATTGTTACTTGCACATGCTTCAACCTTCGCCTAATGCTATTTTTTTTGACAATTCAACTTTGATTAAAAAATGCAAGATCAGTATGACTTATGGGTGGAATAAAATATACATAGCTCGAGTTATTAAAAAGGGCATGTTAATTATGCTCCGCCTTAATATTGTTGTCACTGTCAGTCTTCCAATATAAGAAATTCTGCAAAAAAGAAAAGAAAATTCCAAGGAAATAATATATAAATAAAGAACTAAAATACAGCTATATGATTGTTTTCCTATAAAAAATTTCTAAAGATTGCCACCTATAATAAAATTTTCAGCATTGGAATGCAGTTGTTGCATTATTATATAACCTTGTGAATGTGGGTGTGAACAGGAGGAAAAATCAGAGCAAAGTTTTGCTATTCTATTAACAAACTAGAACACCACACTATGTCATGGTCATAGCTCAGGCTGCATTTTCTCACATTCGACTAGATAGATAACGCTCGCCAAACCTTGGGAAAACAACCTGAAACATAGCACATTCGAATCATCTAATGAGTTAAATAAAACAATCATAGATATAGAAGAATTTTTTAAAACAGGTTGACAACATCACTCACTACAAAAAGCGCAAAGACTCGAGCAATTGGCTAGTCTTAAAGCATGTGAAAGAGTTTATAGAAGCAACTGTGTAGTGCACTAAAAGCCCTCATGTCTAAAACTCAGGTATCTAGCAGGACCACTTAGAGAAATTTTCGAGAGATCCCTGATAAATTTATGGCCCAAAAGAAAAGGGGGAAAAGAAGAAATGCACATTATAAGGTTGAAAAAGTAGTGACTAGCATATGATAATGAAACATGCTCTTCCTCCACTTAGTTAAAGCTGCGTAAGCCAATTAACTATTTCACCATATTTAAAAAGTTGAGGAGGGACATTACAGTGTTTTTTTATTACCCCACTGGATGTTAAAAGTAAGTGGTCCTTACATATAATTTTCAAGATAACTTGCAAGAAATAGGCTGTAGAACCTGATCAAATTATTTATGTTAGCCAACAATAGAGTTTCAGCAACTATCTGAAAATGTGGAAAATGCATCCCCACAACAGAAACGAATTTGCGCTACAAGGTATGACAAATTGATAGCAATCGCAAGGGATGGAATTCAAATGGCTGAATAAAAATATTAAAGAAAGGCAAAAAAGTGATGGTCAGCATATCAATTTTTTCAATAGGGTTGGTCTTGAGTTAAGAAAACAACACAACACTACAAGGCTTTAGTAAAGCTGTACATTGCTAAATATTTAGTATCATGCTATTGAATCCAATAATGAATTGAAGAGATAATTAAGATAATCACATTATACATAGCTTGGTTTTATTCAAGGCAACCCTGATATTTTCTTCCATGTAACAATAACTTATAACCGTCAGATGTTATATTGAAAAAAATAAACTAGCCAGTAAACCTTCCTGAAGAGCTAATTGGTTTGCAGTTTCAACAGCTTCATCCCTAGATATATATCAGTCAAAATCAGTGGCGAAGCCACATGATGAATAGTGGGGGTCCAATACTTTTTTATAAGAAAATGGCATCTGAAAAATTGGATGTGAACCCCATTAAAAATTATCGCCGGACTCCATATTAGTGTTAAAGTTACACTTTTGTCTTAGAAAATAATACATTTTCTTTATACATGCCATAAATCTTCATGAATTTCAACTATACTATTCTATTACAATTTTTTTGTGCAATAAAAAACATTCAACGTTGTCATCTATTAACTCTTTTCATGAGTTTATAATTTCGTAGATATTTTTGAATATTTCATACATATATATATGGACACCTTAATAAAAAATTTCTGGATTCGTCAATGCAAAACATGGCAGTCGAAACATTATAAACTAAAACTAGAAAGTGCAACACAATTAATCACACATATGGTTACTTGCACAATACATTACTTTTCTGCTTGTTGAAGATGTGTTGTTATCCTAGATTGGAAATGAACAAATATAATGAGTGATATATATAAGTGGAGCAAATTATGCCTTAACAAAAGTAATTGGTTTTGAGTTAGATGGTCTCGATCCCATTTGCATACTCACAAGTCTAACACTCTCCAACTTGTGGTTTTGTGTACTCTAAATTTTTTTGTACATCTTGTATACACTTATGCTTATTTTGTAAACAATATGTGGGAGACAACAATTTTGTAGACTTGAACCGTGTCAACAAAAAATTTGAATTATAAATTTCAGTGAGGTTCTTAAATAAAAATCAGAACTCCTCTACGAACATTTCAATCTGTAATTTCAAAGAAACACAAGATGTATGAATAAAATTGCAATTACATAGAACCACCACCATATGATATTGCGGAAAAACGCAGTGTGGGGCCAATCACAGCCAATGAAGGGAAGGCATATGATCACGTTGACTAAAAAGATAAGGACACAAAGAATGTTGACCTATATGACTTCATAAACCACATCTTGATGCAAGTTCGGAGGTCAAAACCAGCTCCAATGCCAAAATTTCCAATTCGTAAATGCATTTCTGAATTGCTGCCCGGAATAGAACATGTCAATGCATCACACAGAAATTGATGGATTTATTCTTACCAGGCTTTCCACTGAACATGTCAACGCATTATACGAGAAATTGATGAAGTACAAGAATATCAATGCATATCCTATTGAAGAAGTAATAAAAGCAAGGCCAAAGCTTGTGTTTCCGAAAGAACACCCTAAAGACAAAGAACAGTATCCATCGAAGCTACACATCACATAAAAAATGAAACATACGCATAACAAGACAGCGTGAAAATGGAAATAATAAAAAAGGCATTCAACTATTCAAGCAATAAGTTGATCCAAATCTCATTTTCTATCCAAGCCAGTTGCAATAGTATAGGTATGATTTAAGGATGAAAGTAAATAAATCATAAACTAGATTCTTTTCATCTCTAACCCAATTTAATTGTTGTATAACAAAATGGCAATCTTCCTTAAAAAGATGGAAAGGTCTCAAATTCAGTAAATAGCCAATTTAAATGTTCAGAAAAAAGAAGAGCAACCACTAAAAAATTCACAACATAGCAACAGGTGTTATGACTCCTTTTTTCTCATCATCAGAAATAGTACTATAACCAACCAGAATCCCCCGCGGCCCAGATATTTTTAGCTTCAAGCATGTAATGCAAAAGTTACAAAGTATGAGTATGAGCATCAAATTCTGAAAAAGTTAAATATGTTTCATAAACCGAATTCTACTACATAAGGTAATGCTAGAAGTTCGGGCTGTAAATCCCCCACGCTAAGGATTCTACTACATAAGGCTTTTAAGTTTAACCCACGCTACAAGATCTCGAGTTTGCAGCAATGTTGCGTTTGCCTAAGTTGGTTCATAAAAAAAACAATAATTAATCATACAATAGTCTTGAACTAGACAAAAAATAAATCATTAATCATTAAACTTCTATAGTAAGGATTGGATTAATAATAAACAACTCGGAACTCCACACCAAAGTGAAAGTGAAACTAATCAATTCAATTGGAATAAAACAGGGGAAGACATCAATGTTGAGTAAATTAAATTTCTTTACACACTGAATTTGAATTCAGGAAATCAATTAACAACGAAAACAACGAATAGAAAGGAATAAATAAAATTGAGCAAGAACAGAACAGAAAAGGAGAGATACAATTAAACGGATTGCAAAGACCAATTCTTGTAATCTTGTTCATGTGCAGTAGTGGAATTCGCAGTATTGCCTTCAACAAAAGCATAGTAGCGAAGCATAAAAGCCAGAGTCAAAGCAACCCATTCCATGAAGAAAATCAACAACCCTAACCCTCCGCCCAATTTCAATATCACTTCACCATTTTCTTCCCTAACATATGAATTCAAATACCCCAAGAACTCTGCCGATTGTGTGAACATAAGTACAGACACTGATCCCTGGAATATCGCCGTGAGAGAAGTAGCCACCATGTGCGCTGCGTACCACCTGCCCGATGTTTGGGCTGCGGCGACAGAGCAGCCGGACACGGCGCCTAAGATGGTGAAGACGTGGAGAAGGATGAGGAAGCATCCGTGGAGAGATGGGAGTAATCGGAGAGAGAGAGTGAGGAAGATGCAACTAGAGGCTGCACTTAGGAGAACGTAGTTGCAGATTAAGAAGCATTTGTGCATTCTTTTGTGCGATTCTGCTGCTGGGCACGATTTGTTGTGATTGTGGAACACACCCATTTGATAAATCACTAGTTGAATTAATTAATTGTTCAAAATTAGAAGAAAATGAAGAAGAGAGTTTGATTGAAGATGGAAATAATGTTGGATTCAGCGGGGTATTAATACAGGCAGGTGGTGATGAAGTGACCGTTCTTGTAGGAGGCGGTGCGTATTGCGTGAGTCGTTTATCTCAACGGCTAGTTGCTCAACATTTTCTGGTTTTTTCTCTTTACATCTGTACATTTTAACGGCTACTTTTCTTTTACATTGATATTTGTTTGCTAATAGCGTAAACCATAAATTTTTAGAAATTGTTAATTATTGTTCGCAACGCGCTTTTTAAAGGTGTAAAAGAATACACAGTGCACATTTAACATGTATGTTGATGGGTATTAAAGTATAACAAATTTGAGCTTTATTAGCACTTGTATGGAAATGAGTATTGATGGTCATACCGGTTATCCGTGTAAAACTCCAACTCATTATCTAGATTTAATTTGGTTTATAATTAATTTTATAGCCACTAGCACGCAACTTAGTTTATTCATGAATAATTATAGTTTTACGATGCATTTATCCGTGCAAATTAGTTTAGCGTCAGTGTGTCCAAAATAATACATCCTAATTTAATTGATAAATTGCCTATTTTATATACCAATGGACGTCCACATATTACAGCCTATTTTAAAAGTATACCACTCAGAAAATCAATGGAGGTCTTTTATAAAAAGAAAGGGCCAAATCATTTAATGTGAGATCAATTTAGGTGAAAATGAGATTGTGAGAATAAATTTTGAAATCAAGTAGTACAGTGAGTTTAACAAGCGCTATTTTCGGGTTGATTTAAAAATGCTAATTTGAAGAAGCTAGATTGAGACCCATAAATATTTTTATCAAAATATCAAATTCATAAAGACCTTAATCCACAATATCAAATTAGGTAGAATTTTTCATTGTCTACTTCTGCTGACATATGGTTCAACCTCATATGCATAGGCGGACCCATCAGTGGCGGGAGCTAAGATTCAAGTACTTGGTGAGCTTAATTTTGCACGGACAAACATTGGTGGTGGTAGATCAACGAACATAATGATAAAATATGGTAAATAAAAGAGAAAAATAGTCATACTTATCTTTAGTAGATTGAGGATTTCAAGTCTAGGTGGTATGTGAAATAGAAGTTCCTATTGATGTTGTAGCAATAGTTTTAAAAATAAACATTGTCTATATTTAAGATAAGAATAGTAGATTGTTTATTTCATTAAAAATATCATTTATTGTAGACAATGTCTATTTGGTTGTCTACATCTAAATAATCAAATCGACATTATCTACAATAAATGATGACACATAGGTGCCACATCATGGACTAGATAAGCTACTAAAGATGCATTTTCAAATTTATTGTCTATTCCTTCCTATGTGTCAAGTAATTTATGGAATAGAAAAACTATTAAGAGCATCTTTAGTAGCTTGTGAGTTCCAAGTCTAGGTGTTATGTTGAATAGAAGTTGCTTATAATGATATGACAATAATCTTAAAAATAGACATTGTCTATTCATAAGATAAGAATAATATCTATTCCATTTTAAAGTGTATTTATTGTAGACAATGTCTATTTGAATTAGACAACCAAATAGACATTATCTACGATTAATGATGACACATAGGTGTCACATCATATAGGGAATATGGAATATACAAGCTACTAAGAGATGCTTTTTCAATTAAATTGTCTATTCCTTCCTATGTGTCAAGACAATTTATGAAATAGATAAGTTACTGAAGATGCTCTTAGATCAAAACTTAACCTCTTTAAAAATCCATATTTCTCAAAGAAATAACTAACCAATCAAGAAATAAAATAAAGAATAAATTTGAAAAACATGCTCTGTGATTTTACTTATTTTCAAAAGCATGCTTTGTGTATTTTTAAAAAAAAAAAACATGTCTAGTGATTTGTATGCGTTAGCAAAAAAAAAAAAGAAAATAAAATAAACTTTCATTCAAAACAATAGTGTTAGAGGAAATATTTCAATTAATTTAATATTCTTATAATTTAATCATATTTATTAAAGTATTATACATCAAAACTTGAGTAACGAAATTCTTAATTTTGTTATGATATTTTAAAAGTTGTCATCACATTTAAATTAAAATAAAATATATGTACTTCTCAAAAAAAATTTAAATTTTATAAATAAAGTATATTGTATTGCTACCAACTAAGCTTCAAAAATTTAGTTCAAAATTGAGAAGGTGGCCCTTTTTACGATATAATTAAATATTAAAATCTTTTTGTTTACTAATGACAAATACAGGGTATATTTTTTGGAAAAATCCACGAGACTTGTTTTTTGAAAATGAGTGAAGTCAAACATGACATGTTTTATAAATTTACCATAATATTAACAATCTAAACATGCTATGAACTAAAAAATAAGACTTATCTCTTTCTAGTTAGACTTAAATTTAGAATTTCTTTTGGTTGCCATAAATCTTTAATTTTTAAAAATATTGTGAAATTAGAAATAAATTATTAAATCATGTCTTGCATTTTGATAAATAATTTTGTTAAAAAATGAAAAAAATAGAAGTAGATACATGCAAACTATGAAACAGATGGAGTTTAGTTATTAATTTCCACCAAACAAATAGTTTAAAAAGAAGTTAAAACAAAAGTAAAAGAAAAAAGAACAATAAATGTTTGTTGGCGTGCAGGAGTGACGGATGGGGAAGAGTGCTGAAAAATAAATGAGACAATAAACAAGGAAATTCGCAGTAGTCTTAGAGGAGACGGCCCTTTTCATCTTCAACCTCTGCAGCGATGATAAAGGCAGCCCTGTAAAGGTAAAGTTTTCCTGGAAAGTAGGGGTGAGCATTGGTCGGTTCGGTCCAAGAACCGAACCGAATCATATAAATCAAGAATCAAATAATTAAAATTTTGGGAACCAAATACCGAACCGAATAGAATTCGGTTCAGTCCGGACCGAACCTAAATATTTCGGTTCGGTCCGGTTCGGTTTAGTAAAAAACCAAATTATTAGATAAAATAATCCATTCAAAAAAAAATTCTAAAACATGAACTAATTAAACTAGTACTATAAATTCAATCAATAAACAATCCATATTTCTATAGACCGAAACAAATGATTAAATGCAACAAATCAAACCAAATTCAAGAATCAGTACCTACTACCAAGTTTGCTTTCTAGATATCATCTAATGTTAATTTCAAAATATAATATAAGAATCAAATGCAACCATCCAATGAAACTTAAGAGCATCATCTCATAAATTAATAAATCACATAAACTAAAAGTATTGGTTCAAAGACAAATTGACAAATCATTGTATCTGAACTAAAATACAGTAATTTATATATGATTTTAATTCGGTTCGGTTCTTGGTTTATTCGGTTTTTTTTCCAAAAACCGAGAACCGAACCGAAAACCAAATTATTCATATATGTGGACCAAGAACCGAACCAAATTAGTTCGGTTCGGTTCGGTTCGGTTTTTTTGGTCTTTTGCTCTCCCCTACATTTACTCATTTAGTCTAACTTTTTTATTTGTTATTTTTTCTCCTGGTAATCGAAAATCTTTTTTAATTATTGTTATTATAAATTTCAAAATTAATGATGAAAATTTGAGTTCCCTTCAATTCAAATTTGTCACAAATATTTAATGTAACAAGTAGATTTCTTGTGAATAGTACAACTTGTGACAACCAAAATTGTCACAGTTAAAAAGTTGTCACATAAAATAATTTGTGAGAACAAATAATTGTCGCGTGTTCGCAAGTACGAATCATGCTGTAGAAATTTTCTATAGTAAATGTTGCCTCAATTGTAGAAATTTTCTATAGTAAATGTTGTCTCAATTATTACAATCATCTGTAATGAAAATTTTATTGTCACATATTTTTAACGTTGGCAACTTTTGTTATAGCAGTAAAGAAAATATTTGTCATGATAAAGCAAGTTGTCACGTATAATAAAACAAAATGAACTAAAAACCACTGTTCTAGAAGTCATCGCCTAGGTTTGCCTAGGCCCCGCCTAGGCTCTATTTTGAGGGTCGTCGCTTGACTACGCCGAGCGTCTAAACCTTGCCGACTAGCGTCTAAGTCCGCCCAGACCCCGATTAATCCCCGCTTAGGATTCGATTAACCTTCGATCGCCCGACTAACATCTAGCGCTTTTTAAAACACTGCTAAAAACTCATACAGTCGTCACAAAAATTATTTTAGCGACAATAAAAAACACTTGTGATGAATATTCTTCTTTTTTATTATATCGAAAGTTGTAAAAAATAAACATAAATGTGAATAAATTATCATCACTAATGATTATAATATTTGTGATAACATTTACCGTGGAAACTTTCTGTAAGGGCCCGTGACAACTAATTGTTGTCACAAATTATTTTATGTGACAACTTGTTGATGTTTTGTGATAACTTATGCTGTCACAAAGAGCTTGATTTCTTGTAGTGTTGAATAGGAATTCCAAACTTCAACCGTGCTCAATAATAAGTTAACGAACTAAATTTGAAAAGGTCTGTCCCCTTTGAAAACTAACGAGTACAAGTTGTACTCTATGTGGGAGAATATTTTTCCATCACCAAATGCAATATTAAATTGAAATTTTAAGATGATATGTAAGTCATCGTGTACTGAAAAAATTATATACTTTGTAATGGAGAGTGATTGGTTTTGATCATTGCGTACCAATAGAATTAATAGCATGTTGGGCTTAGCATTCCAAACTGATTTAGTTGATGATTTCTTGACTGTTGAGGGCTGGATAGATTACCTGAACTACGTGATCAAATTCGGCTTAATATCAGAGATTATTTGGATTGCTGCTATTGGCTTCTTCCAAGCAGTGTAATTTTTAATATCAAGTTTGTTTTATAAATTGCTGCAGAGTCTTGCTGTGGTACATTGCAATTTTTCGAAGAAATCGAGTACCTCAATCCTGACATCTCAATCCTTTATTTGCTGGTGTATTTATTTGTAACCAAGGATTATCTCATGCGGCGTGGCATTGCCATGGCTCAGTCCATTACTGGTGTACCTCAATTCTCGCACTGAATTCGCTGATGTAGTTTTGTGCATTTCTTTGCAACTCATGTCTTCCGTGAGGGAAATTATGACCCAGACGCCCTTGGTAGATTTGATCCCGGTTTGAGAGAAGTTTGTAAAAGGGAGATCGAAGATCTTCCTCTTGCAAGCTTGTTATGGCATTTGTGTCTCTTATGGAGACTAACCAAGTAAGTCTTATTTGATAAAAAAATTGTTTGGAGACTCTATCAATGATTCTTGACTAGATCTTATATTGAATTTAAGAAAACTTTAGCTGATAATCTTTCTGATGCGATTATATTTTCAATAGCTGAAATGCATCATTACCTCTTTCAACTTGGTTACAATAATCGGATGCTAACTTGCAAAAGGACTAGATACCCCTTTCAACTTGGCAAAAGTGAACCACTTAACCCCCTCAAGGTGACATGTCAAAATCAAGTTGATTTGACTTTTCAAAGATGTCAGTTTTTTGATTTTTCTCTCTCCAACCAGAAGATGACACGTGACATTGAGGAGGTAAATTGATGCATTTTTACTAAATAAAGAGGGTAACTAACCATTTTGAAAGTTGAGGGTGACATCTGCCTTTTAAAGTCAAGTTTAGGGGGGTAACGATGCATTTTGAGTTTTCAATAACACTGATACGAGTCTAATCCAATAAAATACAATTTAAATATGGGTCAGAAAAGGGTGGAAGATGGATGCTTAAAATACGATAATGAGATTTATTCTTATAATAATACAAAAATTACGTAACATATTGGTACAACTATTGTATAGAGCTATGTATCTACAGTTATGAAGAAATAAACTTTTTTTTTTTGCAAATAAATGGATATTATACGATGTTTTCAAATGTTCTTAGTAAAAATTAAAAGTACTTAAATTTTCTTATAAACTAAACTTTTGACATTTCTCAATTTATATAAAAATGTTTAATTAAACGAATCTCCGACTGAGGATCTAATTTCCAAACCCGCCCATATTCGTAAATCTTTTGTGAACCCATATCTTGATCCAGATCGTTGGATCAAAACATGTGATGAGATCCAAGACCACAAAATCAGGATATGCGGGTCCAGGCCGGAGCCATAGTAGTGGAGCTTAGGATAAACTCGTCAAGTGCATTGTTCATGTTGCTGCTCCCAAATCATATTATGATCACGATCATTGTAAAAGTTGGATGAATGTTACTAAAATAAACACAAAATAAGTTAGAAGAATACTATAAATGGTATTGTGCTTGTACAAGTGATTAGCTCCTTATTTTATATACACATGGATTAGATCCTTAAGTATATGGATTGTATAGCATGTACTGTGAATAAAAGGCGAAGCGCATTCGTCGTTAAATACATCCACAACACCACAAAAACAAACATTTTTCTTTATTTAGTAAAACGAAAATATTAAATAGCCAATGCATATTCCCCCATGGAATTCAATCACTCAAAGGAAAAAGCAAGGAATATATTAGAATAAATTAGTAGCCATGTCTCCTGTTGTACTCTTCATGTTTAACATTCTCGTCTCCGTTCCAACCATACAATCCCAAGACATAAAAAAATCGACATGTGACCGGTGTATGTACAAAGACACTTGCACCCAAATATTGGCCTCATCAACAGCAAAAGACGTCAAAGGTTTAGCTATCGATGCGACAAAAGCATTAAAGTTACTTGGAAACCATACGATAAAAGCATTAGAGTTAGTTGGAAATGTTGCGGCAAAGAAAACAGAGGCGCCTAAAGCATTTTCACAAGGCCCCATAAAAGACCGTCTGAATGCATGTGTCCAAGTTTATCAAACAGCAAACCAACACATATCCGATGCATTGAAATCTCTTGAAACCGTAAATAGTGAGTCTGCCGTAACTCAAATAAGTTCAGCCATGAAAGTCCAGCGGACTTGTGAAGAAGGATTTAGAAAGAGTAACCTCATAAATCCAATTAATAATATGGACTTTCTTTGGGCTAGGCATGCTAATGTTGCTTTGACTATTACTACGCTTGCTCATCCTAAAGGCACTACTAACCCTATTCTGTAAGTAATTCATCAATATATATATTATAATGTATATGTACATTAGAATTTTAATTGCAGTTAGGCATGCAAACGTCTCTATAGGACTGTACGAAAATAAAATAAAATAAAATTCATGTAATAATTTTTTTTAAGAGTTCGTAATGGGCTAGTTTGTTTCCAGGAAAATTTTGTGCAAGGAAATATTTTCCGAATTTTTCTGTGTTTGTTTGATTTGGAAAATAAGTCAAAGGAAAATATTGTTCAAGTCAACATGAAAATGCAACGTAAATAAAGGAAAATGTTTTCCCAAAAAAGATAGAGGAAAATGTTTTCCCAAAAAAGATAGGAAAACATTTTTCCTTATTTTTCTACTTCACCTCCTCCACTATTACCACCTTCACTTCTTTAACACCAACATATTCATCACTATCTCCATCCCGCTACCACCACCTCCTCCATCCACCGCCGTCACCACCACCACCTCCACCTGGACACCATCGCTTCCTTCATCACCAACACCACCAATTCTTTCACCCACGCCAACACATCCATCACTTCCTCCACCCTATTATCTCCATCACGATCACCACCACCTCCTTCATTCACCGCCATCACCACTACTCTCTCCACCATCACCTACACCAGTACATCAACTTCTTCCTCAAACACCGGTACCGTCATCCACCCCGCCACCACCACTTCCTCTACTTATATTACCACCACTTACTCCACCCCACCATCACCACCACCTCCACCGTCACCACCAAATTCATCTCCTCCATCTACATTTATTTTATATAAAAATGTAATTCATACTTAATATAGTTTAATTTTTATATAATAATTATTATGCTATATTTTACACACACACACATATATATATAAACAAATATCAGAAAATATTTTACAGTGGTGTAGCCAAACATAGGAAAATATTTTATTTTCTTGCATAATATTTTCCCTTGCGCAATATTTTCCTTTGTGCAATATTTTTCTGCAAACAAACGGGAAGTTCGCCACATTTTTTTGTAAGAGTTCGTAATCTTATTGTTTATATGTTTGGGTATCTACGGGTATATTGATAATCATTTAATAATGATGTTAATGTTTGATTAGAAAATTATTCATGGTATGGAAAAACAATATAAAAAGCATAATGTAAAAATTGACGAAATGAATAGTTATATCATTGTTTTGACCCATTATTTCAAAATATATTTTTTTATAAATGGAATAAAATCTGTAATTTTGTTGATGAATGTTTCTTATATCTGACATAAGAACAGAAAAAAAAAATTAATTTTTTACTTTTGTTTTCGCTCAAATCACTGTAAACATTTTTTAGTCGGGAGCGGTGGTGTTAAAATAAGCTGAGATTTAATGCAAATAAATAAAATGTATAAACACTTTCTTTTTATAAACATTGAACTAAAATGATTATTGGTGTGAGTAGCTATAATAGAACGATTGGTTGGAAAGTTCATGACCGAATGAGTAGCTAATTCAAAATTCGTTCCTAAAATTGTTTGAAAATGTTATTGGTGTGCTCCTGTTATTAGAAATTGATTCTTATATTATATTTACACGTAGTATATACATTATGATGCCACATTAATAATTTTTTTTTGAAGAACAATGCGTCCTTTCAAATGAAAAAATGTTGGAATATGTGAAAATTTCGGGGTGTATGTCCCAACTAGGTTGATGTATACACTTACCTACAAAACAGCTATCTATATTTTATTAATGAAAGTGATACTCAAAATGAGTAACACATTAATTACAAGATCTCAAAATATCCGGGTTTACAAACAAATCCGATTCAGATACGCTAATAGATCGCCTATTACAATTGAAATAGAACCAACATAAGTGTATACCAAGGTTGATATGATCGACTGAGGGCTGAGTTCCTTCAAAAATATATTTGTTTCATGATGTCCAAATGGACCAAGCCATGACAAACCATAATGCCCTCCCGAATTCTCTCGCATGGCCTGATTTAAATGGGAACTGCCATTGCAACAAGAACATGTAGCTATTGTTTGGGAGTGGCGGACATAACCCCAGCCACCTGAGGGCGGACTGCCATGCTTTGCGGCTTCTGGTGCATAGTAAAATGTCGTGGTCAACCGTCTCCTGATGGGGTAGAATGGACATCTTTCATCAATCATCGAGCTGTTACCCCTCTGAACTAAAAATGAGTTTGTTGGCAATCGTCCATGTAATAGCATCCAGCCAAACATTCGAATTTTGGGCAGTAGAATTCCTTCCCAAATCAGCGAGAGAAATCAACTGGCAGCACGGTCTAGTTGCTCATTTTATAGTAGCCTCTACTGAAGCTTGCTGCCGTGAACTCAACTCCGATCGATAATTCCCATATAATTCTGTCCATTTCCTGCCCGAAAGATATAGGTTGCAGCTCTCTTGTTGCAGAATTAAATTTGCCAAAAATTGAAGGGTAAGCCATAGAGAGCCAAGTGCAAAGTTCCAAACATCTAGCCTGCATGTTGATATGTAAGCTCCGTTTCCAAAACGATCGTGAGGATCTTGCAGCCTAAAAAACTACAACACAGCCCTCATGAACACTTGCCAATTTCCGATTGCATAATACATAAAGGTTTAGGAATAATGCTTGAAGTCTTTGGTTTGAGGTCCAATTCTTGTACCAAAAGGACGATTGCAGCACATTTCCAATTCATACGCTGTAACTAGCATTAAAAACTCCCAAAATTTGCGATAACCATAGCAACATCATACCACATCAGACCATATACGGGATAGCCAAGAATATTCTTGTTGGATTCTGAAGGATAAATAGTTTTGTAAGTTCTGAGTTCAGAATGAAGCCTCAGAAGGAAGTCGCCTTAAAAGCACATGGATTCATCAGGGGAACTATGAAGTCTCAGAGGTCATCATTATCAGAAGAAGAGTTATATAAATAACAGAGAATCTCTCAATACTCAGATCGTTCAAATGCTCCTCTGAGGATTGCAAAAGGCCAACTAAAGCTTTCAGCGCCAAAAAGTCAAAATAACTGACTTAGCATTTAATGCCGCCGCGCGCATTAGGCTTACGTCTGCTACAAAATAAAAATTGCTGCAAATTCAGGAACAAATGTCACCTGCTTTGCTGAAAACATATCTGCAAGTACAATGTGGACCCGCAAAATCAACCAAATACAACAAAGTGCAAATCAGACCTAGACGAGCTCTCTAACGGATTATTAAAGGAAACAAGGCTGAGAGACAACGGTAGGATTTCTAGCAACGGTCCTAAATATCAACGGAAAATTTCTCTTCCTCTATAAAAAGAAGGTTTCCTGCATTTGAAAAGGTTGCCAAATCCTAATACAAGTATTAAAGCAAAAACAAATATCAATCTGCTTACAACCTTTTCATAGCACACATTCAAATTTCATCTGTTTGTAATTTAAATGACTGAAACAGAGTTCAGAAGTTCACAAAGATCATCTTCATTAAACTATTGTAACTTACACTAAGCTAAGGGTAAGATAGTGTAAGGGAGCGAAGTTCTAGTAAGAAAGGTACTTAATAGAGACGAAGCTCAGAGCCTCAGATATAGAAGGAAGGAACTTCTGTATTGGTATAGCTCAGCAAAGACTGTTGAAGGGTACTTTAGTCAAGGCATTGTAAAAGGTTTACTCTTCACTAGAAGAAGAGTTTATAGTGAATTAAATCTTGGACTGGAGTTTCCAAGGACTGGATTAGGTAGAGGCTGAACCAGGATAAAAATCTCTATTTGCATTTCTTTACTCAGCTTATTTACTTGTGTGTCTATTCCATTCTGCATCTGAAATTCATAGAACCAAAAAGGGGATTCTGAGTAACTAATACTTACTAAGAAGTAACTTCAGAAGCATTTTTCTGAAGTAAAGTGAGAACTCGAAAAAGAGTCATTCACCCCCCCTCTGACCTATTTTATACCCTTACTGGGCCTAACACTAACTAAAAGGAATTCACTCATCATGAGAAGTCTTACATCATGAACCATGTATTCTATATCATTAAACTCTTATTAAGTTAATTTTTACTACTATCTAGTTTGTTATCTGTTCTAAAATGGGGGTGATTGTTGAACTCAACTTCAAAATACTTCACAGTACTTGAGTTTTGGAAATAACAAATTACTTAGGATAGTGAAATTAATTAGGTACTAAGTAAATACTTACTTAAGTAGTCATCTTGAGTTTGTTTTAAGATAAACAACTCAGCTTGGCGTAGGCTTGATTAAGTTAAGGTTTAGGAGTGCGGAGAGTTGCGGTGTCGAGCTAAGTAGTAGCGGCAAAGCAACTCAGTTTCAAAAGTTTAAGTGATATATCTCAGCATAAGCTAAGTTACTTTATGCAACCTTGAGTAATAAAACGTTGTTGCCTTTAGTGAATTCCGCGAAAACAAAATATTCTAGTTTGATGTGTTTCAGGTTTGAAAAAGGATTTGGCGCTTAAAACAAAGGAATATTCATGTGGTCCAAACTGTTAAAAGGTGTCATTACGGGTGTTGGCGTGTAGTCACTAAAGTCTAAGATAAAAAGGTATCAACTGACAAGCGTTATTTTTCCAGCATCATAGCGCCATTGTAACATCAGCAACTGATTGACATATCCCCTCAACTTATTACAAGTCCTTAAATATTTACTAATGTATCCAATCGTATCCGTATTTGGTATCCTGCTTTGGAAATACGTCAAAGTGTGTGAGATTATATCTAGTCCTTATAATAAGGTCAGATCAAAGGATCTCATACAAGCACTACCTAAGAAATTCTATGACTTCGCAACCATGAAATTTTCTCGTAATTGATTGATCTTGTAATTCTTCAATTTGCTTCCTTGCCCTTGTGATGAGTGAGATGAAATCACACTAATAAGAATGAATGTACTGGTTTGTAATTCTATTCATGCCCATGATCAGAACAAATCAGCGATAGTTTATAATTATATTATTATCTTACTTATAATCACACATCAATATAATTATCGGATATTTTATCTAAATAACATCACAAGATATTATACAAACAGATTATGCCTTAATTTACTATAATATAAATTACATACATACATATATATACAAGAAATAATACCTTTGGACTAGCACACATTAACAAATGATGGAGACAGAATATGTTTCGATGATAACAAGAGCGAGATAAAAAATGAAAAGACTAGGAGTTCACAAAGAGCTAGAATGAGAGAGGCACCTGAAAAGTTGGATTTTGCAAAGTGAGAAAGTTGAGTGAGTTTGAGAAGCAAATGGTAGTTCATCCTATAATATGAAAAGTATCAAAAGTATGGTATTCATAGCTATAATATATGTTATCTCTTAAAAATTTGCACGTACAAATAGAATGAAAAACTTTACTCCACCTTAGATGTGAATCGAACCTAAAACCTTTAGATGTTACATGTTTAATCTTAACCATTAGATTAAGACATTGGTCATAAATATAATATCACATGTTCTCTCTTATTTTCAAATTTCTCATCTTAATTCAAATTTATCTATGAAATAGTCTTTTATTAGAGCTTTATAATATTTTATAGCGTTTGTTTTATGTTATCTTTAAAATTAGGTTTATATAAATTTCAAAAAACTAGAGAAGGTAAATTCTATGATGAATTTTGTCAAAAACAAAGTTTCATTCATTTATCTCTTATTACCATTAGATCAATGGTATGATAATTGATCTAATGGTGATCAGAAGCAAAGTAAGATAAACTTTGTTAAAAACAAAGTCATCATAACCCATACCGAGAAAATATTATTTATAATAAAACAAGAATTTCGACAACTTTGTATGTTGTAGTTGTAGGCATTTTTAAAATACCTATCAAACTACAAGAGATTGTGTGTAAAATCCCAAAATCAAATTCTTTTATTTAAATTTGTGACATTAACAAATGATATTTTTAAAACTTGGATGTACAGTGATTAGGTATTCTTTACACCATGAAAAAATGAGGCTTGTCTACGGAGTTACATTTGAACAGAAATATGTTAGGTGTGCCCTAGTTCTAGACATGTGTTATTGATATGTAATAGACGAGTTACATTTTGTGTTACATTTGAAAGGCATTAATCTTTTCTATTATATATCTTGTGCTATATTTAGATTAGAGTATCCGTTGATAATAAATCATAAATGTCCCAAGTCTGTTTTAATCATGGGAATTAATAAAACCAAAGGCTTGTATGTTGGTTGATTTATTTGAGAAATAAATCATGAACATAGGCACATGTTGAGAAGATGGGGCTGGACCGATCCACATAGCAAGATCACATGGTTGTATGTCATAGACAACTAGCTAGGTAGATCTCAATAGTCCTTACACTTGATATCAACTTATTATTAATGTGGAATTGAATATGTTATCGCATATTACTAACGGGTCCTTAAATGTTGGATTACAAGTACGTGTATGCTCGATATGTTTCATGACCATGTTAGTAGTAGTGTTGAAGTGATAGGATTGCCATTCGGTTTGCAAATAGAATTGAATCACTAGCCACATGATGAATGAAAGGGATTAAGACATGTCCAAATGAGTTGAGAACTTATTTGAAAGAATCATTTCATTCTAGATCAAGAAATATTATGAACTGCTAGAGAGGGTGACGGTACCATGCCTCTGTTCATTATATCGATGTCAA